>RJWM01009256.1:0-68647 GCA_004363535.1 Dasyprocta punctata
CAACCCGCTCGGGCCCCCTTCTGTCCCTCAGACAGAAGCTTTCTTTCCCTCAATAAATATATCTTGCTCTTACCCTCCGTCGTTCCTAAAATTCATTCTTCGATTTTAGAGAACACGAACTCGCGCCAGACGTATAGTAGGTTGGGAGTTTCATTCCCCCATATCTTTTGGAGGTCTGGGATCATTTTTCCTATATCAAGTTCAATCCCCGGTGCCGCAAAAAAAGAAAAAAAAAAAAAAAATCTGCTGACTGTTGTACTCTAACCATGCATCCCAGGAGTCCCGAACTGTTGTCTAGAAAGTCTCTTCCTTTCTGACATTCGCTTCAAGCACTCTTCTGGCCAGAGTTTCCCTGCAACTCCCCCTTCTTTTGTTTTATAATTTAGATTGGGCAAAGAAAGGAGTGTCAGGCCTGAGGCAGGAAGCTCGGCCCAGCTTAGCACACAGGGTCTGTCAGAACAGCACACGTAGCGCGCTTAGGACCGCACGGAAGAGCAGAACACAAATCATTCCAATAGCCATAAGAATCCAAATGCGAAGGTTGAGGCCAGAGAACCAGTGTTTAGGATTCAGCCAGTGGGCAAGAGCACTGAGATGATCCAGAACAACGTTGCGGGCCTTCATTTGAAGTTTCTGATTGAGCTTCAAGTTGGGGCTGGAGGTTAGTAATGCCTCTGTCCAGATTTGCACAAACAGCACCAGGACAAGGAGCTGGACCTCCCAAGATTTAAAATGATTAAAGAAATAGGAGTAACACACATTGAGCAATACCCAGCATCGCAACTGCGCTTACTAGAGACCATAGGGCTGGGTGGTGTTTGCAAAACCAGTACAGAAGCCTCAAGGGTGTCAAGACTTTGCAGAGAAGTTAATTCTGAGGTAACGTTTTGGAAATAGCCGTTCATATTTTGAGCAGCTTAGATCAAGTGAGTCAAAGTGACCACTGCAGTCAGCACAGTAGGGGTCAGTGCAGTAACTATGATAATACTTGCAATTCAAATGCCTGAGAAACATTTTTGCCTGATATGTTCAAGTGCTAAGGTGACTTGTTGAAAAGCAGAATTTCCCATCCTCTATCTAGTCAGATTGGTGGGAGGCCATGCTTCAGCTCAAAGAGTATCATAATGCATGTAATATTTAGCTGAGAAATAGTATTGTTTGTAACACGTGGAGTTACACAGGTGGAACTAGCAGGCAAAGAGATGTTAAGTACTTTAAAGGGTTTCAATGATGATTAGAGGAATTACATTTGGTTATATTGGATTCCTGATTAGTAAGAACTAGAATACATAGACAGGAAGTACAGATCAGAATGTGGTCAGAGGTGTCATGAGCAACCCATTCAGCTTATCTTCGTGTAATTATCAGTTCTAACAAGGCGAGGGAAGAAGGGAAAGGCTAGGTGTCAGAGGGTAAAGGTGAGAGCCTGCGGGGAGGTGTAACAAGGGCCCAGGAAGCCCAGGAGTTCATGAGGTGGGCTGCCACAGTAATCGGAAGGCAGAACATAATTCCAGGTAGAATTGCAGGGTCCCCCGTTTTCTAAGTTTGATTATAAGCTAGATAAATAACAGAGATGGGTGGACCAGCAGGAGGTCTACCCCAAACCGGGCCCACCTCAGTGTTCTCAGGGATGAGAACACACAGAGGAAGGCTGGGGCTTCGAAGGCGCTCGCCGAACGCAGAGGAACCTGGGCCTCCCGCAGTGTTAATAAAGATCCAAGGACGAATTCTCTAGATATGGTTGGGCCCAATGAAAACATGGTTCGTGCACTGTACCAGCGGGGCTGGAAAGGGATGCAGCAGCTACTCTCAGTGATATTGGTGACAGTGCGTAATGGAAATTTCTCTGTCAGGAAATACCATGTGGGGTAACAGGTGTCAACCCCTGGCACAGCCAGAGTGGCCATAGCACCTCCGGCAGTCACTGGCGGGGCTGTGAGGTGGTGACATGAGGTGTCAGTAGAGGAAAGAGGTAGTTTGGGATCTCTCTGTGTAACTACGTCAAAAACAGGCGAGGCAGGAACATGAGCCCAATAAACCATGCTGCTTGCCGAGTGCAGGGGATCCCTCGGGCGCCTCCCTGACATGTATCCTGATTTATATTCTTGATAGTGTAAAGGTGAGCCCCTGAGGAGGTGGAACAAGGGTGCAGGAAGCCCAGGATTCGATGAAGGTGGACCCCTATTGAGGGGGTCTTGAAGGGGGACCCCATCAAGAATACATACCGTGTACATCTGTTCCCCTAGTGAGCCCTAACTGGTACAGGTCTTGTCTCATGGATTTTCATAATCTTATAAGAGCTGGAGGAGAAAGCAAGTGTTAGAGTCCATTTTCTAATGCTAATGTCACACATGGGCTAAGTTGTAAGAAAAGTGTATTTTGCTTCTTGGTTCTAGTCCAAGATGTAGGGCTGTGCCTGTGATAGCTTCTCACAAGCAGAGTCTTGAGGGGGCACAAGTCACCATGCAGTGACAGGAACAGAGGACTTGTGGGCATCTTCTGGTCTTTTTCTTGCTTCTTATAAAGCCACCAGAATTCAATCGTGGGATTCCACGCTGATGATTTATCAAACCCTAATCACCTTCCCACAGCCCACCTCTAAATAGCACCTTCTTAGTACCTCACAATGCAGATTGATCTCCAACATGAATTTTGGGGGGCAAACCATGTTCAAACTGTAAGACCTGCCGGGAAGGCTGAGGACCTAACTGGTGGTGAGCCAGGTTACCAGATTATTAGAGTAACTTGATGTGGAATCGCGCACACAGCAGAAGCAAACCTCTCTCTGCGAGCTTTTGTCACGGATCGCCTGGCTCTCAGGTCCTCCGCGGAGACGGAGCCGTGAGCCATCATTAGCACCAAGTGCAAGCGTGGTCCAGCACAAGGCTGCCCCCTGCCCCAGCCCGCTGCCCACTGAGAGCTCGCGGGCGGGAGGCGCCCAGGGCCTGGGCGGGCTGTGGGGATGGAAGGCAGAGCAGGCGCCACCCAGACCCGGTCTTTTGTGGGGGTGGACTAGGTCTCAGTGTGTTACCCAGGCTGGTCTCAAGTGCACATACTCAATCCAGCCTCCTAAGTAGCTGAAACTGGGCGTAAGGGCGATCTGGCTGCAACATCTGTCACTTCGTTGATTGCCAGGCTGAGTCGGCGGATCTGGAAGGCTGGATCACCGCTTGCTCCACATGCGCGCTCCTGAGGCTGCATGCGGTGGAGAGGGAGCCCACCCCCAGGAGTGGAGGACCGCCGGTAGCGGCACGCCTCTGCGAGAACCTCACACAAGCTCCCAAGTAGCTGAGATTTCAGGCACGCACCCCCACACCCGGCTGTCACGGGACAAATCTTCAGCCATGCGGGAAGATCTAAAGTTTGTTAGAGATGCTTATTATTCCTTACATGGTGGATAACTAAGATCTTGGCTCCCGCAGGAGACAGCCTCAGGAAAGACTAAACTACCAATTAGAAGCTGCGTGTTCAGTTTTGCTCTGGAAGCAGCTTGGCAGCGTTTATGGAGGAGTGGAGTAGAGGTGGGGGCTCCTGGGGTGACTGACAAGATTTTTGAAGGAAAGGAGTTCCTCTGAGAAGATGGTTGATACATTGTGTCAACGTGAGAAGTTTAGAAGTTTAAGCGGCTCAGCAGGGGGCCAAGGGCCTCACTTTGTGGATGTCCTCATCCTGGGCAATAGGAGGGCGGGGAGATGGGGTGAGCGCTGCACCCGTCCCGGGGGGCTGGGAGCCTGCCAACAACACAAGGAAGGAGCGGAGCCGCGCTCTCCCTCCGTTTTGCTCTTGCTGTTTGTGCTGTCTTCCGCTGCCATGAACGGTTGCCCCAGTGCCATGCCACTGCCTTGCAGCCAGCTGATTATGGACTGAAACCTCCACACACTGTGAGCTAAATAAGCCCTTCCTTCCTTAATTTTGGGTGTCAGGTATTTTGTCACAGCAACAAAAGTAATTAAGACATAGGTTTAAAATAAGTGATACTGACTGTAAATTTCACCATGAATATCACTTGATAGAAATAGGTTGGTTTGAGACTGGGTGTGGTGGCACACACCTGTAGTCCCAGCAATCAGGAGGCTAAGCTAGGAGGATTGCTGTGAGTTCGAGACCAACATGGGCTACAAAGTTAGTTCATGGCCACCCTGGACTATGTAGTGAGACCCTGTCTCAAGAAGACAAAAAACAAAGCAAAACAAACAAGAAAGCAGGCTACTTTGTAAAAGTGAGAACACCCTAAAAATCTGATACGCAGTCCTCTTTGTTTATTCTTTGGTACCAGGAATCAAACTCACAACCTCATGCTTGCCAGGCAGGCACTGTGCCACTGAGCTGTATCTCCAGCCCCTAAGCATCCTAAAATCAAGGAATTAACACTTGGTCATTCACAGCACTGAGCAAAGCTAAAGCAGGAGGATCACAAGTTCAAGTTCCACCTGGGAAATTTAGTAAGACTTAGCCTCAATAAATAAATAAATAAAAATAAAGGCTGGGGATGTTTCAATATCCAGTACTGAGTAAAAGCAGAACAGGGCCAGGAGTGAAGTATGGTGGTACTTACCTGTAATCCCAGCACTCAAGAGGCTGAGGCAGGAGGATCACCACAAGGACAAGGTACAAGGCCAGCATGGACTACACAGTGAATTCCAGGCCAGCCTAAACTACATAGTGAGTCCCTGTCTCAAGAAACCAAAAAACAAAATTAAAACTATGTCATTATAAAATTCCGCAAGAAATCACACAGATGCAGCGGAACACCAAGTCCTGCTCCTGCTGCTCCCTTTAAGAAGGCAGGTACTTTGCCTCTTCCACACTATGCATTTTAAAATCTATATGCAGAACGTTTACAATCATATCGAATAAATTTAAAGGGTTAAGCTTTAGCCCTGGAGGTGCACCTCAGTGGCGGTGTTTGCCTAGCAAGCATGAGGCCCTGGGTTCCATTCCTAGCACTGGGGGTAAACAAACAAGCAAACAAATAAACAAAAAACTATGTTGTTTCATTGACTACAAATGTCATGTTAAGAAACAGATGTTTCAACTGGGCGTGGTGGCGCACGCCTTTAATCCCAGCACTCGGGAGGCTGAGGTAGGAGGAGCGTTGTGAGTTCCAGGCCGGCTTGGGCTACAATGTGAGTTACATAGCTCGAGCCTGCCTCAAAAAAGAAACTAGGGCTGGGAGTTTGACTCAGTGACTCAAGCGCCTGAAGCACCTGCCTGGCAGGCACAAGGTTGTGAGTTCGATCCTCGGTGTCACAAAAAAAAAAAAAAAAGAAAGGAAAAAGAAAAAGAAAAAGAAAAGAAAAGAAATAGATGTTTCAAGTGCTTATTTATGAATACTTTGCAATTTAGAATTCTTCCGTGGACAGACAGTGGCACGGAGCTCAGCACACTAAATTATTTAAGCAGAGGAACTAGAACCTCGTCACTTCCCCCACACAGCCCAAAGCCTCCTGTGAGAAACGTTCGATAAATAATTGGGTAAGTTATAGAAGTGATATTATAGCCCACAAAGTAACAACGTAGATGCTGTATATTCCCAATTAGTATACCAAGGGGTAGGTAATGCACAGTACTATCTACATTAATTTTAAACTAAAAGAAAAATATCTAGTAATCAGTTTTTAAATTCAGCTTAAATGTTAGCAAAAAAGCACCGTTAAAACCTGCCCTTACACGATCACATACAAGATTACTGTTAACTCTGGGTTGCCACATGAGGCAGGACAGATACGACTGACAAATATTCGTGGCACTTCCATGATGTATGCAAAGCACACAGATTTATTCAAATTCAGTCCTGAGAAGCAGTTCCCGCCCTGACCGCCAGGGGGCGCCCGAGGCAAGCACACAGGGGCGCGGTGGTCTGCGGAGAGAGGTGGTGCCGTCCGCACCCAGGCCGCCCCCTTCTCTGAGGGAAAGGCTACTAGGGCGCCGAGCTGCGAACCATCGATGGGGAATCCGGCCCGGATCAGTTCGGCACACGTGTGGATAGCTCTATGTACATTATCCCGAACAAGTCTTCCTTGAAACCCAGTGAGAAGCAGTGCGCAGCTCTCATCTACATTGTCTGCCCAGGAATCCCACAAGCCAGGTGCAGGAACCTTCGTCTTCTCAGTTCGTCTGTGAGACAGGCTCTCACTATGCACTTCAGGCTGGCCTTGACCTCACTGTAGGCCAGGCTGGCCTCCAACCCGCGGCAGTTGTCCTGTCTCAGCCTCTCCAGTGCTGGGATTGCAGGCGAGCGCCCCGTGCCCGGCGTCTTCTCAGTTCTGCCCGTCTTTCTCCAGGATTGTTTCATTTTCAGGGGCGCGCAGCTCCTGCGGCTCTCCGCACCATCTGTTCTCAGTGCCCTTAAGTTCTCCCAGACTAAAACTCTGCGGCTGACTCCACGGCCGCTGGCAACCTCGCGCCACTTTCTGTCCCCAGGGACCACCTCAAGGCCTTACGTCAGCTGGATGGTGCAGCACGTGTTACTGTGGTGACCCGTCGTCTCATGTGGCATTTTTTCATGGTTCATGCATGTTGTGCATTTATCAGAATCTCATTCGTTTTTCAAAGCCAAGTAATATTCCGCTGCTGTGGGTACAAACCACGTTTTGTATGTCCATTATCCATCCATGGAAACTTGGGGGGAGCCTGCACCCCCAGCTGCAGTGTTCAATGTTGCCCTGACAGTAGCTATACAAACACCCATCTGAGTCACCCAATATCACTTTACATTATTTTCAATTTTTATCCTTGGAATACAGTAATTAATGCCTGTGAAAGAAACTGTAAATATTAAAAAGTTTTAGTGTTTCTGAGAAATAAAAATAAACAGAAACCATTCCTGGGGTTCTCGGAGAATAAAAAAATAAAGAAAAATATTGGGCCGGGCGTGGTGGCGCACGCCTTTAATCCCAGCACTCGGCAGGCTGAGGTAGGTGGAGCATTGTGAGTTCGAGGCCGGCTTGGGCTACAACACAAGCGCAAGATCCGCCTGAGCTACATAGTGCGACCCTGCCTCAGAAAACTAGGGCCGGGAGTTTGACTCAGTGGCTTAAGCGCCTGTCTGGCAGGTGCGAGGTTGTGAGTTTGACTCCTGGTGCTGCAAAAAAAAACAAAACAAAACAAAAAAAAAACTTGTAAATCTTTTAGAGTAATATTACACAACTACGTCCACATAATTGCCCACTACATAACTACGCTTTGGAGTTCCCAAGGGGAAAGCTGTGCCTTCACAGTGCCCTCTTCTTCTGACTACCAGGGTCTCTGGGGCAGGTACCATCGGCGGCCCGTCCAGCAGGCCTAGGCCCCAGAGGCACCGGACGGAGGCCCCGGGGACCCTAACCCACCCCGCTGCGATGCCGACCACCCAGCGAGATTCCAAAGCCGCCGTCCACAACGCAGCGCTCAGCACCCGCGGTCAGCGTCCCGGGGGCCTGGCAGTGTCGCTGTCAGCGTGGGCAGGCCCAGCCCTCCTGGCAGACGCCCTCACACCTGCGCGCCAGAGGGACGGTAGGACTGGGAGACCTGCGGGGACCCAGGGAGCCTGCGGGACTGGGCCGGGGGGAGGGGGGGGCGGGATATTTATAACCACGGCCTCTCCCCTCCCCCTCCCCTCCCTCTCCCCCTTTCCTCTTCCTCCCCCTCCCCCGCCGCCTCCGAGAGCCCTGCGCCCCCGGCCCCCGCACCCCGGCTGAGCGCTAGCCCGGGGCGGGGCGCGGCGGAAGGGGCGGGAAGTGGGCGCGGCGGGCGGCGGGGCGGGAGGCCGGGGCGCGGGGCGCGCGTGGAGCCGGCGCGCACGTGAGAGCGGGGCGGTCAGAGCGGCGCGGCGGGCTGGCGCGGCGGAGCGGGTAAGGCTCTGGGGCCGCCCCGGCTCTGCCGGCGCCCGGAGCTTGGCGAGGCGCTGGGCAGGGGGCCGGGCTCGCAGCCCCGAGTGGGCGCGCCGGGGTGGGCTGGGCGCGCCTGTCTCTGTGCGGAAACTTTAAAAGTTTTTTCTCGGAAGGGAAACTTTAGCTGGCGGTGCTGTCTGGCAGAGTGCGCGGGGCGGCGCGTGCGTGCCAAGGGTTTGCGGGGCTCGGGTGCCGCCGCCCGCGCCCGCAGTGTCCCCCGGGGATCCGAGTGGCTGGGGGTGCGGACGCCCCAGGCTGGCTAGCACGGTTCCTCCTGCCGGGTGCAGTTCGTGGCTGTGACTGGGACGTTATTGGAACTGTAGTTTTTATTTTCTCAAAATGTCTCCAGAATGTGCCAATTAAAAGTGACCCTCTAACAGGGCGTGGTGGCGCACGTCTGTATCCCAGCACTCGGGAGGCCGAGGCAGGACGATCACCATGAGTTCCGGGTCAGCCTGGGCTCCACAGTGAGACTGCCTCCCTCCCTAAGTGACCCTCGGTGGACAGCGGAGAAACGCGCAGTGGCTCTCACCTAAAACTCCAGCACGGCGGTGACCCGTGCGCGCACATGGCTTCCCTGGCGGGCTGCACTCGGTGCTAGGAACGGGGCTGCAGAGCCGACGTGGGAAGCTGGAGGGGAAGGGGGCGATTTAGCTGCCAGGCAGCGAACTGGGCACAAATTCCGCCACCTCAGCAGCTCGTCCCTGCGGCGACGAGGCCCCGCGGCGTGGAGCAGTGCGCCGGGCGCTGGGTCCCACGCTGCTCCTTGGTGACCTGCACAGGGAGGGCAGTCGGCTTAGCATAACGACAGCGGCAAAATTTCACTCCTCATCCAGCGGAGGAAAGGAGCGTCACCCACGCGGTACGTTCCAGTGTTTGCTTTTCTTCGCTAAACCTTTCTCCTGCGGGTCGCAAGCGTAAGGTCGTGGGTGCTCCGGGCGGTGCCACGCGTGTGAAGAGCGGAGACGCGGCCGGGACGTGGCCGCGGTCCGTGCCTGAGCACGGGCCTTTTCTAGAGGGCCGGAACAGCGGCGGACGCCCGGGCCGGGATCCTCCCAGCGTCGCCCGGTCACCCTGCGGGGCCGGACGGACCGAGGGCGCCGCGCCTGCATCCCCCGCATCTGGCTGAGGGCGAGCAGCACCCCCAGCACAGGTGTTTAATACACAGTCCCTGGATCCGGGAGGGAGGAGACCCGAGGTTGTGCGCGTGCCCATGGCCGTGCAGCTGTGTCTAGAAAAACTGGATTTTTAAAAATTTTCGTGTAATGCTTAAAGGCAATAAACTAGTAATAATTTCACCCCGTTTTCATTTGCACAGTGGTGGAAAGACCTTCCTCACGGGAACCAGGTTAGCACCCTGCTGCTCGCGTTTCCAAACCCCTTGGCTCCCAGAGCTAGTGGCCAAGTGAAGCGCCTGCGCGCTGGCTGGTTTTTTCTTTAATTTGAGAAATTAGTGGTTTGTTTTAAATTTACTGTTAACCTAATGATAGTAAATATCAAAATCATTTAGTTTTTTTTTTCACTCAGTCCACCTGGCTATCTCCATAAATTATTGCTCATTTATTCATGAAACTCTATTTCTTGTTAAGTTTTCAAGTGAATCTTTTATTTTGGGCCATAGAAAAGACTATGGGTTGCATACGAATAGAAATAGATTTCAGTAAGAAAACTGAAATTATATCTGTACTGCAGAAATTTTTCCTGCCCAAAAAAATAGAAAATATTTTAGCATGTAATTTTCCTCAGTAACGTAAATGGAATAGTAAAGTACATAGTTATTGAGTTGGGGATTTTGTTCACCCACCAAGAGTAACTATCTGAATTTGCTTTTTAAATGATGATTCTCATTTCTAGAATGAAGTCATTGAACTGCCCTTAACGTATAAATCATAGCGAACCGTTTTTATAGAAGGTGAAAGTGTCCGCTTTAGAAAGAGTAAAAGCTTGACCTGTGTGGGACACGTCACGCGCACGCTGAGGATGTCAGGAACCGCCAGCGCGGGAGGCAGCAGTGGCCGCCTGAGCGTCCCGGTGCCCGGGTGCCCGCCGCAGCCCCGTGGGAGGGGAAGGACGCGCTGCCGCCGCCCGCCCGCCCGCCGCTGTGCGGTCCGGGGCCGGAGGGGCTTTGCTGGCGTCGGCGCTGTGGGCTGTGCAACCTCGGAAGAGCCCAGTGCCCTCTCCCTGGGCCTCCGTTTCCGAGCTGTAAATAAGGGAGATAAACTAGACCACTTCTAGGTGTCTTCCAGCGTCACAAAGCTGTGATTCTGCGCGTCTTGCGCAGGTAATGAGGTCATGTGGGAGGGTACAGGCAAATTACCTTCCAACTGCATTTGCGAGGTCAGTTCTTGCAGTAAGATTCGGACTGCCTGACTCGGGGTTTCGATGCAACCTGTATGCTAGAGCACCGCTGTAGTCCTCTTTGGTGCTGTTTGCCCTGTCCTAAGCCACTCCTCAGACACTGGGGTACTGGGAAGGTCCACGTCGCGTTAAGGGTAGTGACTTTCTTTTTCGTTCTTTAGTTTTTAAAGCCTAGAGGACTGATGTTAAGTACATTAACACCAGCACGTCACTAAATGTCTAAATAAAACGCTTGAGTAAGTGAACAATCCTAGTGGGATTGATGCATCTTGAACACAAGGCATTTTGAAGATCTGCAGTGCCCTTTGGTAACTGGAGAGGAAACCCGAGGGCTGGGTGGGGTGATGAGAGGGTGTCTGGGGGCCAGGGGAGCCACTGTGACTAGCGGTGCTGGCTGGGGACTGCCCCGCCCTCCGGTCAGACCCGAGCCGGGACACCTGTCACTTCTCTAGCTTCGTGTCAGAGCTCTTATTGTGGAAACGACTTAAGACCAATTCCAGAAGGAATGTTTATTTTATTCAAGGACTTCAAGAGGAAAGACTGGATAAGAAGCTGGGTATACAGTGGTATTTCAGTTCACGAACTTAGTTCTACAATTTTGGAAAGAATGGCTATCTTTGTTCATGTGGGAAAGATGGCCACGGTACTGTTTGTCACCTGATGCAGAGTTTGCAAACAAAAAATTTTGCCAAACACTTTTGTTGGTAAACCAAATTCTTTGCCATCAAAAGTGTTCAGGAACCAAGGTACCACTGTATTGTTCATTTAGTCCTTCTCAAATATAAAATATTGAAAGCCTATATTTTTATTAATTTTTTGCCTTTTTCAGACAGGGTCTCACTGTGCAGTTCAGGCTGGCCTTGAACTCACTTTGTAGCCCAGGCTGGCCTTGAACTCGCAGCAATCCTCCCGAGTGTGGGGATTACTGGCATGCGCTGCCACACCTGGCGGAGGCCTTTATTTTTAAATAAACACACTTGTTTAAATTGCTTCCACTGGGCCAGGCTTAGTGGCTTGTGCCTGTAGTCTCAAGCTACCAGGAGGCCGACCTAAGCCGCACAGCAAGACTGTTTCAAAGGATGAAGTAAGATCAACTCTCCTGAGCTTTAAGTCACAGCAGGTCAAAAAGAAGAAAAAAACACTTCTTTCTTCTGACTAAGATTAAAAAACGTTGACCATATTTACCTTATGCAGCCAAACGAAGACTGAGGAGCATTGGACTTTCAGGTGCTCAGAGTGATTAAAATCACCACATGCCAGACAAGCAGGAGCAGGGTGGTTACACACGGCGACGCTATTGTAAGCGCTTCTGATACATTCTTATTTCCTAAGTGCTATAGGTAAACCAAAAGTATAATTTAAAGACAGTTTTATGGTTTTGGAGATTTAATCTCTGGCAATAAAAATATATAAACCTAGCTGTATTTTAGAACTATTAATACAGAAGTTGAAAATTGTTTTATAGTTTCACTAAATCACCTGATCCTAGATGAGAGTAATGTTTCCTGTCAGAGCATTAGATTACTAAAGAGTTAAATAGTAGAACATGCATTTTTCCATTTAAAATTAGTAATAGAAACCCATGAACTATATAATAATAAATACTTTTACCCTAAGGTTAAGAATGCCCTTAAATTATACATATGTATTTTATAGTAATTTTGGCAAATACTGAAACTGACATCTATTTTAAAGGAAATTTTGTAGGCTCATTCTATATACCATGAATGTAGCACACATGGTGAGGCACTGGAGGAAAAGAAAAGTACACTTGAGGTGACCATCCTGGCTCAGCCTCCCAGGTGCTAGGATTAGAGGCATGCGCTACCATACCTGGTTCAGTGATTTTTTAGAAAGTAAAAACAGCAAAAAATCCATAGCAAACAAGAGCTGGGAGTCAACTTCCTTAGCCTGATAAAAATTAAAACATGATGCTGAATATTAAAACCTTAGGAACATTCATATTAAAGTCAGAAGCAAAATGTCTCCACTCTGTATTATGCCAAAAGTCCTGGCTGGTCTAAGAAGATAAGAAAAGAATAGAGTGCTGGAAGAAAGAGACAAATGTATGCTTAACAGCAACGATAGGACTGTGTCTGATGGCAGATCCGGAGGAGTCTCCTGCCAGGATTACTGAGGGCTGCTCCCAGATTGCTGGACATCAGGTCGATATATTAAAATAATGTTGGGGGGCTTGGCAGGAGAGCGTTTGCTTAGGTGTGCCAGGCTCTGGCTGAGCCCTATGTTCCCCAGCATCAGTAGTAACCGATTGAGAGGCTGGAGAAACTGCGTGGAACCCCCGAGGCACCGAGGAATAACCCGGACAGGTGTGAGAGAGCCGCTGAAGGCAGAGAGCGGCGAGGGGTACACGACGGTGGGGCAGCCAGACCTGGAGGGGGGCCGTCTGATTCACCCATAAATGTCATGAATTCCCAGCCCAAAGCATACCTCAGACTTCCGTGGAACTTGCCAAGCTCTACCCAGATTTCGTATGAGAGAAAGAACGACCCAAAGTGGCTGAGACAGGTTTGGAAGACTCGTCCTGCCACCGAGCATAGCTGTCCCCAAGTGTCCCCTGGGAACAGTGCTGTCACCCAGCAGCTCTCGAGGTTCTGGGGGCGAAGGACTGTGAGAGAGGAGAAGATAAAGAGACAAAGCTGGGTCGGGGGAGCCCGTGCCTGGACGGGAGGGAGGAGCTGCCTGACCACTGCAGGGTGTTTGCCTGTAGACCGGGGAGGACGAGGTGGGTTTCAGCCCCGCTGCCTAGCGCCCATGGCCTGGACTGTCTAGGGGCTGACGCAGCTCCTTCAGGTGGCTCACCCGGGGGCACTGTTTTGGGGACTGTCGTGCCCCGGCTATGCTGCAGCCCTGCACACGTGGTCAGTCTCCAGCTTCAGTGCTCTCAACAGAACAGCCCCGGCCCCTCCTGTGGCTATGAAATCCAAGGATGCTCACGGGCCTTGTGTTGTGGTAGCTACACTGTACTTACCATAGCCGCCCTGTACTTTGTTTGCTTAGAGACAGGGTCTCGCTGTGCAGTTCCAGCTGGATTTGAACTCGCTATGTAGCCCAGGCTGACCTCCAACTCACAGTGATCCTCCTGTCTCAGCCTCACTCATGCTGGGATTCTACATGCCCAGCCCCCCACACTTTATATCATCTTTTGATAATATCTAGTAACTAATACAATACAATGTGAATGCTATATAGTTTTGGGAATCATGATGAGAAAAATGTAGGTATTCAATACAGATGTGATTTTTAAGTTAATTTTATTAGTGCATGTTTGCAGTGCAGTGTTTCCATTCCTTGTGTGGAGCTGGTGCGTGCACACGACACATTTTAATTCTTTTTTCATCCCCTTTCCTCCCCTCCACCCCGTTCCCTCCATCTCTTAATCCCCTTCCCAGTTGACAAAGATGTATCGCCCTACTTCCTATTATCTGTTTTTACTTTGCGTTTATAATTTGGGTTTTGCATATTAGTGAAACCATGTGATATCTAATTTTTATGTCTGATTTATTTCACTTAACATTATGGTCTCAAGGTGCATCTGTTTTTTTAAAGATGACTCCTTTTTTATGGCAGAGCAGTGCTCCAGTGAATGCAAACACCACATCTTCTTTAGCCATTCATCTGCTGGTGGACATTTTGGCCATTTCCAAGATCACCCGTTATGAATTGTACTGCTGTAAACGTGCTATGTATGTATCGATGTAGTATGACGTCTCTAACTATATTGGGAAGATTCCTAGAAAGGGATGAATAACGGGGTCACCTGGAATTTCTACTTTTAGTTTTCTGAGGAATCTGCATACTGATTCCGCAGTGGTTGTACTGTTTTACAATCCCACCAACAATGGAGAAGGGTTTCTTTTCCCCACAGCCTCACCAGTATTTGTTAATATCTAGAATATATCAAGAACTCAAAAAATTAGACCCCCCCAGAATAAAAGACTCAGTCAAAATATGGATAAGTGAAATGAATAGACACTTCCCAGAAGTACAAATGGCCAGTAAATATATGGTCCTTAGAGAAACGCAAATTGAAACAGCAGTGAGAGTCCATCTTACCGCAGAAAGCAAGGCCGTCACCAGGTTCCGCACTTATCTGAAGCGGTCGGCATTGGAGCCAGGGTTACGCAGCTGCACCCTCCGCCCTGTACGTCTTTCACTGTGAGACAGGACCTCACAAAGTTGCCCATGTTGGCCGCCAAATTGTAATCTTTCTGCCTCAACCTCCTCATAGCTGGAATTACAGGTGTGTGCCTGCTCTCCTGGCTTTTTAGTGTCTCTGGTTGGAAATTGGTTGGATCTGTGAGTTCTGGAGTACCAGCTACTGTCTTAGGTGTGCAGGTTTGAACCAGACAGGTGAGGGATGAAAGACGCTAATGGAAGAGTGTTTCTCCAGGTGACGAAGCCAGCTGGATCAGGCTGTTGTCTTTGTGTCCTGTTGTGGCCAGCTCAGCCCACCGTGTCCTTTTGGAAACGTGTCCAGTCGGGGACGGCAGACAGGCACCTGAGCCACCACTCCACGCCCAGCTCCCAGCCCAGGCCGACATTTCTGATGGGCCCTGGAGCTCTTTCTGACTGAGCCTACAGTGAGCCCCAGAATTGCTCTCGGCAGTATTGCAGGCAGGCACGTCCAGTCCGTGAGGAGCGAGCCCGCCGAGCCCCACTCCACACTGCATCACCTCTAACTACTAACTAATAAATCCAGTGACAGCGTTTGGTTCTCAGGCTAGTATTATACTGAGGGAGTCAGCTGTGAGGCGGATTCAGTCTCGGCTCTCCGCTCACCCTTCCGATGCCAGGGACCCAGTCCTCCACATCAGCCCCCTGTCCTTCTCCCCTGCCCTGGAGCAGTCTTGTGGCTTTAAATACCATCTGCTTAGTGGGGCATGGTAGTGTAATCCCAGCACTCTGGGAGGCTGAGGCAGGAGGATTTCAAACCCAGCGCAGGCATCCTGGCAACATAATGAGACCCTGTCTCAAAACAAAATTTAAAGACAATCTGTGATTGCTGTGCTCCTCCCCGCCCCGGCTGTCCTCTCCATGGCCTCCAGCCGGAGCCCTGGCCTGGCGTGGCCTTTCTCACCTCACTGCCACGAGTCTTGCCAGCACTTGTTGGAAGTTTTCCTGCCGCACCTGCGGTCCCCCGGCCCTGCGCTCCGACCCCAGCCTCCCTTCCTGCCCTGCACTGTCGCCCTCCGAGGTCCCCCCCTCCGCCCTGTCCCTGGGCCCGCATCTCTCTTAAGCCCCCCTGACTCTCCAGCTCTGAGCAGGGCCCTGCGCCGCCGCCTGGGCGGCCTCCTGCTCACCGCTCCCGCCCTCGCCCCACGCACCTGCTGGCCCTGCTGCCGCGGCCACCCGTCCACGTTGGCCCTGACATTCCCCGCCGCTCAGGAGGCTGGGCCAGGACGCTCGGCTGAGCCCAGACGCTCAGGGCCTGCCTGGGCAGCACAGCAGTGAGCCGGCAGGCACGGTGACCCACCCCTGCCTGTAATACAGCCGCTCAGGAAGCCGAGGGAAGGGAATCGCGAGCGCTAATCCGCCCGGGCATCTGAGCGGAAGACCCTCTCTAGAACAAAAACTGGCTGGGGTGTAGCTCAGCTCCTCGGGTTTAACCCTGGTACCACACACAAGCAAGCACACATAAAGTTTGTGAACTAACTTCACTGTAAGACTGAAAAATGACAAAAATAAATTTAAAAGATTAAAAAATTATTTCTCACAGCACAAATTCCAAGAATGTAGTAAAATCTAAATGCGATGGCCCTATGGGGAAGCTGCCCCGACGCACCCGAGCCCCGGGCGCCCCTGCCCCCACCTGCAGCGCCTCCAGGCTCAGTCCCGCGTTGGTCTTGGTCCCTGCCCCACCCTGCCAGCCGCAGGCTGCCTGGGCCACGCCTCCCCCACAAGCCATCCGTCCTTTCTCTGTCCCTGCTGGGTTTCCGTGAGGTCTGTCGTAAGCTTTTGGTGCTTTGCTCTTCAGCCCCCAGCCCCCTAGGGTGAGGGTCCTGCTGCCCGCGGGCTCCCAGCGCTCCGAGAACCACATCACTGGTCCGTGCTGCCCCTGAGCAGAACCCACAGGGTATGGCTCCGGTGCGGCCCCCAGGGTGACCAGCCTCGGGGGCCCCGTGGCATCTGTGGCCCGTTACTGATTGAAGCAGTGTTTTGCAGCCACAGCTGCACCCGAAAGGCTCCGTAGACCCCGCGCACCTCACTTGATGAAGTGGTCACGCGGCTGCCTCCAACGTGTGTCCTCTTGGGTCACCCACCAGGACTTCTGAGCCCACCCCGGGCCGTGGCCTTGGCTTCCCTGCCAGTCCCGCATCAGCGCTCCACCCGCACGTCCCTGCTGTGCGCGGCCCGTGATGTCCCTGTCAGCGGGCTCGGAGGTGCAGGCTCCTCTCCATCCGCAACTCTGACTGCTTGTCGGACACCATGCTCGGGCCTGTTTCAGTCTTCAGGACGGGTCCGCTTTCTGTCCTCCTCTCGTCTGTCACACACCTACCTCCTGAGGAGCCCCCGCTCTCCCGCTCAGATCGCGCGCCCTGCTGGTCTCCATGGCTGCAGGGGTCTGCCTTCTCGGATGCGTCCCCTCGCCCTCAGCTCGTGCACCTGTCTCTGGCGTGGCTCTGGCGCAGCAGGCCCACGTCCGGGTCTGGGCCGGGCAGCCTTGGGCTTCGAGCGTTCTCTCAGGAGCCGGCCAGGCCACACCTACGCCACCTCCAGGCATTTGCCCAGGGTTCCCATCTCCACACAGAGAGCCCAAAGCGGAGCTGTGCCTGAAACTTCGGCCGGATCCAGAAGGCCCGGCCAGCACGGGGCCCGGACGGCCACTGAGGGCACGTGGCCCCCGCCGCGGGAAGGAAAATGGAGCGGTCCGGGAACAGGACAGTGGCCACGTCCACTTTGAGACCTGGCATCTGTTTGTTACTCAGTAGTGTAAGAATCAAAAGTTTCATGGAGATACAAACAAAATCAGTTGCTGTCTTGGGGAGACGAATAGCATCCCGCACCCAGGTACCAGAGAGCCCTCCTGCCAGGCCTGTGCACCGCAGCACCCCGCCGGCCCCGCCGCGCGGCCGTCCCGAGAGCGGCGCCGCTCACGGCGTCAGGCTGCACAGACCTCGGTGGTTGTTTGTTCGCTGGTTTGAGACTGCGGTTCCGCCTGGCCTTGAGCCCACTGTGTAGCCCAGGCTGGCCCCAGCTCCAGGCAGTCCTGCCTCGGCCTCCTGCGTGAGCCCCACGCCCGGGGCGGGGTGTCCGGGAACTGCTGCTGCGGGGCAGTGCAGCGCGTGCCCAGCGTGGCGCGGCGGGGGCCGGGCTCGGACCTTGGCTGCCGCGCCTCACTGAGGCACACGGCGAACTGCGGGCGTGGCCGCCGTGCCGAGAGCAGGTTCTGCGTCACAGTACAGCGGACCTGAGGCGCGCTCCCTAGGAAGGCGAGGCTTACTCGGCCCCGTTCCGGGTCCAGAGCAGGCGCTGGCGTCCGCCCAGCCCCGGTGAGGGCCTCGCGGCCAGGAAGCGGCAGCAGCTGGGGCGCGCGGCCCCCCCATGGGCCCACGCCAGTGACCCTCCCTGTCCTCAGAGGCCGCCAACTCCCGGCACCGAGGGCCCAGCGCCGCACAGGCGCAGCACCCGGCAGGCCTCGGGCCCTCCACCGCACGCGCGCCTGCCCGCGCTCGCCTGTCCGCCGCGCTCTCTGGCGGCCGCTGCGGGTGTGCACACGCTGTGTTGGTGGGAAGCCTGCGCACAGCCGTGAGGCGGGCCGCTTCTGCCCAGGCCTCGTCGGTCGGGCCGGACGCGGTGCCGGGCTCCCCGGCGGAAGCCTCGGTGGGGCGGTCCACACATGGCGCAGCCGCGGCCAGGCCGGCCCCGGAGGGTGAGGAGCCCCGGGGCCTCAGGTCTGCGGGGTAAACTCGGTCAAACGCCGCCCGGCAGGAGGCCGGAAGGCGTGGGAAGCCCTGTGTCATCAGCGGCGGCCGCGGTCGGGGCTGCTGTGCCCCTCAGTGACCCCGGGACCATTATCTCCCGCCATCGGGCTAACCGTGCACAATGCATTGTGTGTGTGCTTTGTGTGACTGCCGCAGACGCGATTAAAGGGAGGAAAAGAGTAGAAACCCTGACGAACAATGGGAGGGCGATCAGCTGAGCTCGTGGAACACTGGGGCTTGAAAACATGAAAGTCAGTCATGACTCTTTGGTGTTATGTCATTAGGGAAAGCACAGACACGCATCAGATGACAGTCTCCCAGGCTCAGAACCCCGCAGCGGTCCCGGGTCCCCTCCTGTCCTGTGTGCAGGCGCGCGTGTCCTCTCCCGGGTCACTCTCCTCCACAGCGCCACCCTTCACGGCGTCCCTTCTTTACCAGCACCTAACCGTGCGTCCTCGTGTGGAGCTGGTGCGTGTACACACACATCTTAATTCCTTTTTCATGCTTACAATTACATGTAATATACTAATACATACTGATGTGCTTAAAATTATATATAATTATGAATTATATGGAGTACGCACATTTTAGAATTTATGAATGAATCACACCTTTTCGTTTACGCCTGGCCTTGTTTTGTCAGGACTTCAAGATAGTCTATCTGAGCCACGCACACCACTTTCATCCCAGCTACTCAGGAGGCTGAGGCAGAAGATCACAAGTTCAAGTCCAGCCAGTATATAATATAAGTTTTAAAGGCCTGGGGATGCAGTGAGTATTGGCCTAGCGTGTGCGAGCCCCGGGCCTGGAAGCCTTTGCCGTGGGGTGGGAGCAGTCGGGAGTTACCTGGTCTGCGAGCAGTACGAAATCTAACTTGAACAAATCAGGCTTTTCCTCAGAACATAAAGCAGCCTGGAAGTGCTGGCCGACAGGGTCGACCCGGCAGGTCGGTGTTACAGCGGGGCCGGGTTCAGGAGCTCCTTTGTGCTTTCCAGCTTCCGTTGCCAGGTCGCGGTCTGGCACCAGGCCCCACGTCTGTGCATGAGATTAAAGAGAGAAAGAGGCAGCTGGGCATGGGGGCGCACGCCCTTAATCCCAGTGCTTGGGAGGCTGAGGTAGGAGGAGCACTGTGAGTTCGAGGCCGGCTTGGGCTACAACGCGAGCACAAGGCCGGCCTGAGCTACATAGTGCGACCCTGACTCAAAAAACCAGGGCTGGGAGTTTGGCTCAATGGCTTAAGCGCCTGTCTGGCAGGTGTGAGGTTGTGAGTTCGATCCCCAGTGCCGCAAAAAAAAAAAAAAAGAGGCAGCAGAAGTAGCATCTGCCTTTTTTTTCTTTCTTTCTTTTTTTTTTTTTTTAGAAAACCAGTTTTCCTAGAGTCTTCCAGCAGAATTCTTACACCCCACTGCACAGAACTGCCTTTGTGTGGGGCGAGGGTCTGGGGATTGAATCCAGGGCCTTTACACTGAGCTGCACCCTAGCCCTTTCTTAATTTACTTTTTATTTTGATTCAGAGTTTCACTAAGTCGCTAAGTTGCCCAGGCTGGACTTGAACTTGTGATCCTCCTGCCTCAGTCTCCCAGAGTGATGGGACTAAAGAGTTGCACCACCAGGCCCAGCTAGCACTACCTTTTATAGTTACCCCCAGCTAAAGAGGGTGAGAAGCAAAGATTCTCTTCCCAGTCACAGCAGAGGTGGACAAGGGCGAGGACGATGTGAGCTGAGCTGGCCGGACTGGGGTCCCCTGCAGTAACCACTGTGCTTTAACTGCAGTCCCTTAGTGGAATTTCTCTTCTCCCTGTTCCTTCATTTGTTTTCCATTTTTCTTTTTTTTCTTAGTACATAATGGTGCATCCTTGTGTGGAGCTGGTGCATGTACGCGACACCTTAATTCCTTTTCCGTTCCCTCTCGCCTCTGCCTCACCTCCGCTCTTGGTCTCCTCCCCTTTGCGGAAGATCCAGCTCCCTGTGCCCTATGATGTTTTTACTTTGCCCCTTATTTATATTTAGGGATCCTCATACAAGAGACCCCATGTGACATTAAAGCTTGCATGTCTGCTTTATTTCACTTAATTTACAGCCTCAAGGTGTAGCCGTTTTCCTTCAGATGACTCACGTTTACCCGTCTTTACGGCACAGTAGTACTCCATTGTGCATAAATATCACATTTATCCATCACTCTGTTGGTGGACATATAGGCCACTTCCAAGCTGTGGCTATTATGAATTGTGCTGCTGTATCATGGGTATGCATGCATCTCTGTAATATAATGTCTTCAACTCTTTCAAGCAGATCCTTAGGGAACCAGCTATTCCTTCTTACAAGTAACTTTACAATAAGCCACATACAAACATTGACCCAGATCTCTGGTGGTTTTCTTAGTGTGTTGTCCTAGAGTTAGAATTCAAGATCGAAGTCACTATTACTTTTCCGTCTCTCTTGCGTGTTCCGGAGGACCTCGCCCTGTGCTCCAGCTCCCGCAGTGCCACGGCCTGGGACGCCCGCGTAGGACAGGCCCTGCTCACCACTGCCAGGGTTTCAGAGCCCTGGCTGACGCGGGCGCAGGCCCGGTATTCGTCGGCAGCACAGCCCTGTTCCCAAGGCCCGCGCACTTGAGATGCCTGCGCACCTGGGCTTGCCGCCCCTGGAGGGGGCTGGGCCGGCCGAGGAGCAGGCACTGCCTGTGCTCCCGCCAGGTGACGTGGGGCGCTTGGGGCGGGGCAGGTCCTGGCCGTGAGGGCGCCTTTGCCCTCCAGGACCCGCAGGGAGACGCGGAGCAGGCTCGGGGCCCCTGTCCTGCTGTGTGTGCCAGCCTGTGCAGGGCACCCCGGCTCGGGCCTAGCAGCCCTCCTGGGTGCAGCGCAGCCCTGGCCTGCACATCAGGCGGTGGCCAAGGCGGCAGCCTCTCCCCAGACGCGAGCCTGGATGCCCAGCCCCTCTTCTGCCTGCGACGTCCTAGGAGTGCGTGGCAGGGGGACAGAGCCCGTGCCACCCAGGCCGCCTCTGCAGACCAGAGACGGCGCTGTCCCAGGACACTGAGAGAGAGAGGACCCCGCAGAACTTAGCCAGGGGGCGTGGAGAGGACGGAAGAGAACGCCTGGGACAGAGAGGGGCCCACAGCTGCGCAGGTCCACACGCCTGGGGAGGAGCGCGCGCCAGACAGCTGTGGGGCCCGCGCCAGCCTCCGCCACCCCCGAGGACCGAGGACGGGAAAGGAAGGCAGCTCAGCTGGCCAGAGAAACGGCAACTGCGGAGGCACTGTGGTGGCATTTTAAAGGCGGAGGCCGGGTGTGGTGGCCCATGCCTGTAATCCCAGGCCCCGGGAGGCTGAGGCAGGAAGATCGCCATGAGGTCGAGCTCAGCCTTGTCTACATAGTGACTTCAAGCCCAGCCTGATCTACCTAGTGACCTGTCTCAAAAAGTAATATAGGCTGGGCCAGTCCCAGGGGCCACGCATGCTGCCACAGTCTTGTCCGCGGCAGTTCCCAGAGGCCTGGTGGCTGTGCTCGGGAGGTGCCTTAGAAGGCCTCAGGGGACACGAAGAGGGGCGGGCGCGGGCAGAAGCATCATGGGAGTGTTTTAGTGAGCTTTTTGCCACTACAAGGAGCACCTGACGTGGGCTACACACGCAGAAGAGGGTTACAGTTTTGGAGGTTCAAGAGCACGGTGCTGGCCTTGCCGCAGTGCCGGGGAGCGCATGGTCACCCGTCCGTCCTCTTTCTCTGCCCCCTGCCCCCACACCCCGCAGTCATGGCGGCCATGCGTGCGCAAGCTCGCGTCTCAGACGTCTAAGGCAGAGAGGGCGAATCCCACAAGCCCTGCGGAGGGCGTCCTCCCAGTGACCTGAAGACCTGCGAGGCCTCACCCACTGAGGGCTCCACCACCTGTCGCCACCACGGCCCTGGGGACCAAGGCCCAGCACTCAGACCACACTGCGACCCAGCAGGGAGGCCTGAGTGCCCGGGTCTTGCGGGTAGCCACGAGTCCACAGTTAGGACTGGAGGTCTGGAGGAGCAGGAGGTCACCTGGAAGGATCCCCGACACCCTCCCTGGAAAAGAGGGGGTTCCTTGTGCACAGTAATTAAATTTCTAACGAGAAGCATCTTACTGCTAAGAGCCTGCAGAGAGGTGCCGGCCGCAACCGCAGCGCGGAGACGGTAGACCGCAGTGAGAGCTCCCTGACGGAAACCTCAGCTGAACAGGCGAAGACTTGAAGTGTATTTGCAGAGGGGATTAACCTTGATCTATTTCTCTAGGTTGCTGACAAGTAAAGTTTTATTTACCTTCAAACCTATTCATAAAAATTAATAAACACTATAAAATTTAAAGTTTACCACAGCACCTACCTGGCGAGTGCAAGGTTGTGAGTTCAATTCCCAGTACCCAAAATAAATAAATGAAGTTTATATTTACAAGGAGCAGAGGCCATGTGACTCCCTGAGAGCGGGGCACACTCCAGGGGCAAAGAATGACCGTGAGGACCTGGAGCCTTCTCCGCCCGCTCCTGGCGCCCAGCCCATTGGAGCAGCAGTTACATGCGGACACCTAATCTCTGCCCCCTCCTCGGAGGGGCCATGTCCTACCGCCTCACATCCCCATGTAACCATGGAACTGTCAGCCCATGTGCCCGCTCAGAGAAAGGACGCCCCCTGCCCGGGGATGTGGCCTGCAGCCAGTACCGGCCCAGCGTGGGCCCCTTCAGCTGTGGCCGCGCCTGTGGGCACCCTGCTCGGCGTGCTTGGCACCACGGCCCAACGGCCCGTTTCTCCCCGGGTGTCTGTGGCAGTGCTCACTGGCACCCAGGCCGCACCTGCTGTGTACTGCCCCGGCACCCAGCACAGCACTGGTGCTAGTCAGTAACTGGTGTGCCCTGCAGGGCCCGCTGTGCCAGACTGGAGCCCAGGTTGGGGCAGAATGTCCAGGGCCAGCTGGGCCCAAGCACCCCGGCAGGCGCCCAGGTCCTGCTGAGCCTCACCCGCACGCCCTGGTCATTTCCATCCCGGGAGGTCTTGGGAAAGGTCTTGGTTTGCTACCAGTACAGTCAGCCCTTTTTATCTTCAGAGTCAACAAAGATCAAAGATATCTAGAAAAAAATAATGTCCGGACAGCACATTACAGACTCTTTCTTGTCATTACTCCCTCCCTAATCAACACAGTGCTAACTGCGTAACATACACACTGTGTTAGGCACTCTGTGTTAACTAGAGATGTTTTAAAGTATACAGAAGGGTGTGCATAGGTTCTGTGCAAGTACTGGATCATTTTATATAAGGGGCTTGAATATCTGCAGATTTGGCAGCCTAGGGGTCCTGGAACCCACTGCCTTTGGGTGCTGAGAGACAACTGTTTAACACCTCTCAGCCTCCTAAGAGACGTCTTTTAAACAAAGGGCTTATGTCCAGAACTTTTGACAAACAATGTCCAGTGAAATGTAACAGCTTTGTTTCCTCAGTGTGTTCTGCAAGCTACCACGTGTGGTACAAATGCTGATTTTTTCTTTTTACAGCAGCGATGTAGCATTTCCTATTTAGGACAAATTTAAGCATATGAAGAAAAGTAATGGAGTGAGTGAGTGTGGCAGAATCATGAAGTCGTGTGGCAGGTACAGCAGTTAGGGTCAAATCGCTCTGAACCCACAGGAGCTACAGGGGATTCTGAGCTGCTGCGGCCGCATGCAGGGTCCCGGGGCTCATGGGGGCCGCGGGCTGGGGGAGAGGGATGTGAGGTTATTTCTCCTCCGCGCTCAGGTTTCCCTGCATCTCATCTCTGCCAACCAGGGCCCGCATAGTGCGACAGCTCCCGCTAGCCCCCTGTGCTGAGGGCAGACCGCGCTCATGGGAGCAGAGTACAGCCGGCCCTCGGTGCCCTCGGGGACCTGGTCCCCGGATGCCCGCAGGTGCCAGCACCCAGGAATGCTCAGGGTTTGCCCGGGACCTGCGCACACCCTTCTGTGTACCTGAGATTGTCACAGCACCTAGCACCGTGTGCAGGCTGCGGAGGTGGTGGTTCCCCTGTGCCGTGCAGAGGATGACCAGGCCGTGCCTGCCAAGGACAGGCGTCGGTTCTGCTCACCCGGGCCCCAGCAGTTCTGACCTGAGGCGCACTGACCGCGTGCTGGGGCGGGCGCCTTCGGAGAGCTCCCCAGCTCGGAAGTGGAGCTGTTGGGGCGCCTTCGTGCCCGGCGCCCGCCCGGCGTCCACAGCCTGCCCGCGCTAACCTGCGGCCCTGTCCCCTACAGGTCAGGAACCTGGAGCAATGGGCGACTGGAGCTTTCTGGGGCGGCTACTAGAGAACGCGCAGGAGCACTCCACGGTCATTGGCAAGGTCTGGCTGACGGTGCTGTTCATCTTCCGGATCCTGGTGCTGGGGGCGGCGGCCGAAGAGGTGTGGGGGGACGAGCAGTCCGACTTCACCTGCAACACCCAGCAGCCCGGCTGCGAGAACGTGTGCTACGACCGCGCCTTCCCCATCTCGCACATCCGCTTCTGGGCGCTGCAGATCATCTTCGTGTCCACGCCCACGCTCATATACCTGGGCCACGTGCTGCACCTGGTGCGCATGGAGGAAAAGAGGAAGGAGCGGGCCGGGGCGGCCGGCGGGGAGGGCGCGCGGGCCGGGGCGGCGCAGGACCCCGCGGGGCCCGAGGAGCGCGGCCGCGTGCGCATGGCCGGGGCGCTGCTGCGCACCTACGTCTTCAACATCATCTTCAAGACGCTCTTCGAGGTGGGCTTCATCGCCGGGCAGTACTTCCTGTACGGCTTCCGCCTGCAGCCGCTCTACCGCTGCGACCGCTGGCCCTGCCCCAACACGGTGGACTGCTTCATCTCCAGGCCCACCGAGAAGACCGTCTTCATCCTCTTCATGCTGGCGGTGGCCTGCGCCTCGCTCCTGCTCAACATGCTGGAGATCTACCACCTGGGCTGGAAGAAGCTCAAGCAGGGGGTGGCCAGCCGCCTCGGCCCCGACGGCCCCGCGACCCCCGCCGGGCTCCCGCCCTGCGACGCGCACCCCAAGGGCCCGCCCGGGGCCCCGCTGCCGGCCGCGGACCTCAGCGCGGCGGCCCCGGCCCCGGCCCCGGCCTGGGCGCTCGGAGTCCCCGGCCCCGCGGGCCTCAGCCCGGCCGAGCCCGGAGACGGCAGCGGCAGCAGCCTGGCGGGGAGCGCGCCGGCCGGCACCCCGGAGGTGGAGGTGGCGGCCCTGCTCCCCGAGGACCCCGGGAGGTCCAGCAAGGCCAGCGGCGGACGGGCCAAACCGGGGGACCTGGCCATCTAGCCGGGGTCGCGCCGGACAACTCTGTGACGCCCCTTTTCTAAACGCCCAAACCAAGGCGCAGTGGAGCCCTCGTCCAGAGCCTGGGCTGGAGCGCGCAGGCCCGCGGGAGGGCGCAGGAGCGGTCGGTCAGGGTCCGTGTTTAATGCTTGCTGTTCGTAGCACTGTGAGTTCTAGGGGTGATGCCAGCGTTTCTGAGAGTGGGAGTCGGGCAGAGGGCGGGGGGGGGGGCACAGCAGCAGCGGCCTGGCTGTGAGGCCTCCGTGGCCCCCTGGGTAACTGTTCCGTTGTGATAAAGCGACAGGTGTCTGCAGCCCTTCAGCCCCTCAGCTCGCCGAGTCTCTGGGCAGCCCAGAGGGACAGGGGCGCTCAGCTCGAGCGCTGCCTGGTACTCTAGAGTTGGATTTCATTTGGGACATTTGCCAAACTGCGCTAAAAAAAGATTGAGAGTGAGTCCGCATAGTGTCACTGAGTTTCCGAAATTGTACGCGGCGCTCAGGATGACGCCCTGCAGGCCTCATGACCAGTGACGGAGAACAGCTCCCCTCCAGGGGCAGACGGAGTGGGAAGGGCCCGGGAGCCGAGGGGAAGGCAGCTGGGGACGCAGGGGCCTTGGGGAGCACTTGGCGATGCTGAGGAAACTGATGTAAAAGTGTGGCAGGTATGCCTTAGGTATTTATTTTTTAAAATATTTTGTGCTTTGATCTGAATGGTACAGGTGTGCCATTTCCCCCACTTCCTTTCAGGAACAAAGGTGCTGTTAAAAAGGACACTGACTGAGGTCGGTGATTTGTCCTAATACACACTACTAAAGATTTTGAAGTTTAAAAAAAAATCTTCGTAAGTCAGCTAAACTCTATGAGAATGCACTATCCAAAATAAAACCAGGGGGAAATTGAAGTTGTGAAATACTAGAAGTTGTGAAATTTTTGAATGAGCAGTTAAAAGTTCACTACCATTGCCAGAAAAATCATTTATACAGATGCATCAGTGATGATCTACAGTTAAAAAAAAGAAAACCAGTACAAAATAAAACACTTCAAATTTCCTAACCATTCTTTGTGGGCAGCCTGTGTGCTTTCTAAAGTGTAAATAAAAGTGTCTGGGTTTCACGGCCTGTGTGAGAGTGGTGCTGGTTGAGGTCGCCCTGCTTGCTCCCCCCAGGAGCTGTCCCGCAGGGGCTGTGCCCGTGCGGGGTCTGGGGTGGGGCGTGAGTTCCTTT
Organism: Dasyprocta punctata; assembly: GCA_004363535.1. Taxonomy (NCBI): domain Eukaryota; kingdom Metazoa; phylum Chordata; class Mammalia; order Rodentia; family Dasyproctidae; genus Dasyprocta; species Dasyprocta punctata. The sequence goes on from RJWM01009256.1 coordinate 26,664, forward strand.
GCTGGTGATTCACATGGCCGCCGTCCACCAGTGAAGGCCTGTCTGTGTCATAAGGGCGATACACCGGCAGTCTGACGCGGACCGTGTGATTTCCAGTGCTCAGATCCACGTGCACAACCGCTGTTTGTGAGCCAGACACAGATGGTTCACTAGTGTGTCTGCGTGGCACAGGGTGAACTCTTACAAACAGCCACCTCAGCTTCAAAAATGCTGACTTGCCACACATACCCTGGAAGCAGAATTCAGCCCTTGGGAAAATAATTTGCGAGACTTCTTTCAGCTCTGGCCCGGTGCGTATCTCGCCCAGGCTGCTGGAGATGCGCGACCTCTGACTGCCCCGTGGAAGGCGTTCGGGTGAGAACGCCCGCTCCTAGCAGGAGCAGCCAGCGAGCACAGGCCGGCTCAGGCAGGGGCGTGAGAGCTTCCTTAGCTCTAAGACCCCTGGTGATGACTGTGAATAATAATAAGCTTCCTGTTTGCCCACCATTTAATTTGAGTGGGGATGAAGAAGGGAGTGATAACCATAAGTGTGTTTAGCTTTTACATTTTAAAATTCTTGTGTATAAAAATACCAGTTGTTTAGCTGAATACGGCCTAGTTGACCCATTAAGTCCATAGGTACAAGAATGCAAAATTGGATTCACGTACTTAAAAACCTCTAATTTACTAAGACTTTACGTAGAGCACTGCCTGTGGGATCTGCCGGCACGGGGCACACTGACCAGCTCGCGGAAAGGTGAGGCTGTGCCTTGCGCTGGGCTGCTGTTTGAGGTTCCTGTATTCTGAAGGCGAGCTCCCCCGTGCCTCATGGGGAGTATGGAATTGATGGAATTGCTCCCTATCTAATGAATCCTTTTAGACATTGAAATGTGGAATAAAAATAGAAATTGCCTCTCCCTATGGACAAGATTCCAGACATAGTTTTTCTAGGCTGTTAATGATTTGGACATTTTACTGTCACTAATTTTCCGTTAATAAAAAAAAATTTAAAATTCCTAAGCTTAGTTTAAAGTTCAGGTGTTGTGCCTAGCATACTTACACACATGGTGTTCAGTCCGCATACACAGTTACTGCTTATGCCCCTGTTTGGGGGAGCATAGTCATCTGCTGACCCTGACACAATCTATGGTGGTGACAAAATGTTGATATCACTATAGTCACAGGGCCCAAATTCATGTTTTCACTTCTAAAATATTTATTATCACTCACTTTCTAAGCTTTTATTTTACTGGTTTTTTGGTTTGTTTTGTTTTCATAAAATTCACCCAAAAAGTTACCTTAAGTTTACCAAGGAAAGGGAGAAAAGAGCAAGCCAGCATATTTCTGGTGTAGCTTGGCTTTGTTTGCTCTGGGTAAGTAAGTTGATAGATCATAGACTTCTTATACAAGAACACCTGGGATAGAAATATAATTCAAACATCACAGTATTTAAAATTAGCCGATGGGTTGGGGGCAGGGGCGATGATCAAGCACTTGTCTAGCCTGTGTGAGGCCCTAAATTCAATCCCTATCCCTGCAAAAAATACAAATTTAAAAATCGGAGTTTACACCTGTTTTAAATTTGGTTACTATTATTATTAACACTTCCTGTAGTTCTTTATTTTAGTTTTTTTTTTTTTTTTTTTTTTTTTGCAGCACCGGGGATTGAACTCACAACCTCGCGCCTGCCAGGGCAGGCGCTTAAGGCACTGAGCCAAACTCCCGGCCCTGGTTTTTTGAGGCAGGGTCGCACTATGTAGCTCAGGCCGGCCTTGCGCTCGCGTTGTAGCCCAAGCCGGCCTCGAACTCATAACGCTCCACCTACCTCAGCCTCCCGAGTGCTGGGATTAAAGGCGTGCGCCACCACGCCCGGCTTTTATTTTAGTATTAATGAATAAAGTTTTTTACTGAAATTTTTTTCTTCTGATATTTGAAACATTATTCATGGATCTCCACCACAATAAATACTTCTAGAAAGTACTTAATAATTTAAGAGGGTAAATATTTTTTGGAAGATCAATTCCTGCCATTAGTTCAGAATATTTTAGATACAGCTTATGAGCAACATATGTTTAAAGTCAGGGAATGGTGGCTGGATATGTAGCTCAGCGGTAGAGCACTTGCCTAGCATGCATGAGACCCTGGATTCTATCCCCAGCATTGAAAAAGAAAAAAAGTAAAGAAAAGAAAAAGTCAGGGAATGTATTTCCCTTCCTACTTCTGTGTCACATGGCAAATCTTGAGTCTACTCACATCAAGATTTATTATCTAAATGATTTTTCCCCCTTCACTTTACAAAATCATAAGGCTTTTCCTAGTCAGCTATTTAAATTTCACTAAAAGCAGTCAGAAAGTACTGTATTTGAAGATATTTGTTGTATAAAACCTATCCCCTATATTTACAAAATTCTCACTAAAATTTGATTTTTGTGCTATAACCATGTCTTTCCCAGATTACACCATTACTGAAAATAAGCTTTTTTTTTTTTTGAGACAGGGTTTCACTGCACAGCCTGCTTCAGCCTCCCAAGTGCTGGGATTACAGGCATGTGACACCACGCTTGGCAGGCATTTTCTAAAATAATAAAAAGTTGCCTTTAGGTCAGATTGATAGTTCTGATATAGTTGGTTAATTATTTTTATTGATAAGATTCCTGAGCAAGTTTTCATCATGTTTTGTCTTTTTGTTTGTTTTTGTTTTGTTTTTGGTACTGGGGATTGAACTCAGGCCCTCACGCTTGACAGGCAGGCACTTACGCCACTGAGCTAAATCCCCAGCTAAGTTCTTATTAAAATAAGAAGCAGAAACCTTTTTCCTATAGAGAATTAAGAAAGTTTTGCTGACTGTTCCATCATTTCTCAGGTTTTTTCTGACTTAGAATACAAATGTTCCCAGGATTCTTTCCGCACCCCTGACTCACTTCTGCAGTGCAAAAGCGTCCCTCCTCCCGTCCCGTGAGTCCCAGTTCTTCCGCGCTCTGTGGAGCAGAGGGCAGCCGACTTGAGTTCAGGGTACCCAGGAAGGCTTTGCTGTGTAGAATTATAAATACTCAGCTATGTCCTGGCTTTGGAGACACTGTGAGCAATGCCTGGAATGTGTCTGATTTTATCTCAATCACAAATCCAGTTCCACTCCACCATTCCTGCTGTACAAACCATGTGTGGCACACAGTAAACAGCATGCACCAGCCTGGGTATGAAAGCTCCCAGAAACAGGATTGGAGACCAAAAACCTGCCATGACCCAGGTTTGGTGAAGGCAGCCCCCGCCACCCAGGGCATGCTCGGTGGCCCTGCTCAGTGAGAGCACTTGGGGTGATGCTGGAACCCAGCATTGTACCCACCAAGAGACACCATGGTGAATGGGACAGAGTGGCCCTGGGGGCAGCAGACTGGACAGTTCCCAAAAGAGAAGACCTCAAGGTTAGAAAGGAGGCCACCTCAGTGGGGCTCGAGTGGCTGCTGGGCCATGCAGACAGAGCAGCGTGGGCCTCAGGAGACTCACAGCCGAGCCGTGGACTCCTCCCTGTGTCTGCTAAAACACATGGCCACAGGTGTAGCAGTTTAAAACAGCACAAAGTGGGCTGGGGTAAGGCTCTGCAGTAACACACTTGCCTAGCATGCAGCAGGCCCGGGGTTCGATCCCCAGCACGCAGAAAGAAAGAAAAACACCAACCAGATAGAAACCACCACAGTCAAACAATTCCGCTTTAGTGCTAGAGGACAGAGGTCCAAAGTCAGTTCTTCTGGACCAGGGCGACACAGGTGGTACTGGTTCTTTCTCCAGGCTGGGGAGAGGAGCCCTGCGCTGGCCTCGGCAAGTGCAACACCGGGCTGTCTCTGCAGACTTTGTGTCCCCAGTGGCTCTTTCCCTCGCAGGTCACACTGTTTGTCCCCGCTCATCACAAGGCATTACAGGGCCCACCCAGATGTTCCGGGATGCTGCCTTGCAAAGCTCTCTGTCTTAGTTACTTTTCTCTCCTTTCTAGAACAAAATTTTCAACTTGACACAATGCATCAACCATTAGCCCAACGTGGTGGTGCACACCTTTAATTCCACCACTCAGGAGGCTGAGGTAGGAGCAGCGTTGTGAGTTCAAGGCCGGCTTGGGCTACAATGTGAGCACAAGGCCGTCTTGAACTACATAGTGCAACCCCGCCTCAAAAACCTAGGGCCAGGAGTTTGACTCAGTGACTTTAGCACCTGCCTGGCAGGGGCGAGGTTGTGAGTTTGATCCCTGGTGCCACAAAAAAAAAAAAAGAAAGAAAGAAAGAAAGAAAAAAAGAACAAGTATCAAGTCTATCAACATTATATTACATTAGAACCACAACATTCCATCCCTGGCTCCCCAAAGACTCATGCACATCTCTTTATGCAAAAGGCACTTAGTCCATCTCTAAGAGTTGCCAAAGTCCTAAAAGTTTCAGCATTGCTGAAAAGTCCAAGCCCCAAGTCTCTTCTAAAATGTAAGACAAACTCTTAGCTGCAAGCCTCTGTACAAATGAAAACAAAGTTAAACACTTCCAGCATGCAATGGCACAAGATAAACATTCCCATTCTAAAAGTTACAAATGGGAATACAAAGGAATGGTATCAAAGCAAGTTCAAAATCCAGCAGGGCAAACATTAAATCCTGTGGTTCCACATTCAGTATCTGAAGCAATCTGTGGCAAACTGTGAGCTCCAAAGGGCTTGAGTGACTCCTCTGCTGTGGCACTTCTGCTGGTTACAGTTCCTACAGCTTCTCCCTTAGGCCTGCTCTGCTCCCTCCTTGCAGGTTTCCTCAGATGATTCATGTTCCTGGCTTTTCCAAACTTCTGGGGTCTCCACTGCACCTTTGGCTTTGCCCTCACAGATTCACACACTGCCCTCTCAGGGGCACACTGCCTGGCCTCCCAGGCCTTCTGAAATCAGGATGGAAGCTTTCTTAACACCACAACTCTTGCATTTTGCATGCACCTAAGCCAGTGCCATGTGGATGCTGCCAAGGTCCACAGCCAGCTGGAGTAGTAGCCAGGTTTCCCCTCTCTCTTGGCTGCAGGGGTCAAATGGCTGGATCAATGGGCACTCTGAATCCAATTCTGAGGAACAAATTTTCTATGCTGCTGCCATTCTGGAACATAGTGCTTTACAACTTTTTTCTTAAAGCAAAGTCTTTCACTTTTGTAGCTTTGAAGTTGCAAAGGGTGGAGACTTGCTGCTTCTTGAAGGCCATCTTTTATATTCTCCTCAAGAGCTCCTCAGTTTTAGCTTTGCAGTCCACAGTTTCACTGGAGCTTCCTTTCTGGCCAAGCTCACAATGTTTTAAATCATCCTGCTGGACTCTTTGCTCACAACATAAATCTGGCTAAAAACCCCAACCATAGCCATGCCACAGCCTCAACATTCAACTGCCTTGAAATTTCTTCTGCCAGATTGATTAGTCCACTGCCCTTAATGTTAGTGTCAGGCAAAAACTCTGGACACAAGCAAAATACAAACTTTTTGCCAAGCCATAACATACATCATCTGGAGTCCTGCAGCCAGGGCAGTCTTTTCCAGCAGAAACCTCCTAAGCCTGGTCCTTACTGGCAGAATTTCTATCACCTTCTGGTCTTCTCAAGTCTGACCAGAATCTCCCATACACAACAGCCTAAGACATTCCAGTGCTACTCTTTCAGGCGACATCTTCAAATCTTTCCAAACTCTTGCCACAAGCCATTCCAAATGGCTCTCGAACCACATGGTTAGGTATAGTCACAGCAATGGCCCCACTCCTGGTACCAAATTCTGTCTTAGTTACTTTTCTCTCATTGCTGGGACAAAATACCCAACACCCAAAATTATGGAAGGAAAAATTTATGTAGCTCACAGTTTGTGGAAGTTTAAGTCCATAATCAGTTGTCTCCAAGGCAGGGTGACATGGCACCAGGACAACACTTCAAGGTGGCAAAAGACAGAAAAGCAACAAGAGCAAGAGGGGCAGAGAGAAAGCAAGCCTCTTCTCCTCCCTTATATTGTAAGCAGGCTACCATTCCATCACGGTGGGTGTAGTACTCACAAAATCTCCTTGCCCTCCTCTTGCACAGGCTGAGGATGTTTACAAAGTAAGGACCTTGGCTCCCTGATGAATGATTCAAGCTTCTAAACTTCTCAGTTTGACAATATATCAACCATAACATTTCCTTTCCATAGACAGGATTCTTCGCATGCTCCAGGAGTGGGGACACAGTTGGGGCCAACTGTCAGCCCACTTCAGAGGGTGTTGGGATCTCAAATTCAACAAGCACTTTTTATCACCTGCCCTAAAGGCAGTGTGCCTGGACCGTCCTTCCTTGGCATTTCTGTCTAAGACAATGAAAATGTGTTTACTAAGTAGCCAAGCAATGCCCAGATGGAAGGGTCTTGCTGAGTGGGAGACCTTGGTCTCCAGCTTTGGACTGAATCCAACTAAAGAGTCACACAGAGATCCAAATGAGAACCTGAACTTGGGTCCAGTAGCCAAGCTCAGTCCGTGCAGGACAGACTGGTGACAAGTGTCAGCATGAATGTCATTAGCAGGCAGATCAGGGCCAGCCCGGGCAGCACTGAGAAACCATAGTCCTCCTAGTCCTCCTGCCTCCAGAGGTTCCCTGTTCTGTGAGAGGGACTAACATGCAGGAGCCACTCTGGAAGAAGGGCTGGCCATCCAGCAGACACTGCAGGAGCCCTGGAGGGGACAGAGCCGCACTGTAAATCCCAGACCTGTGTTGCCCGTATCCATGGAGACGGCCAGCACAGTTGGGCACCAAGTGGGAGGACTTCGGCAAGCACTTGTACCCCATGCTCGCCCTCGCCATCCTGGCCAGGCCACTGAGCTCCGGCCACTGCCGCCCAGTGACCCTGAGGGTGGGCGGCCTGCTGAGCCCCACACTCCCGGCTGCCCACAAGCCCGGGCGGCCCCGGGGAAGCACAGCAGCAGCCGGATGTTTCCTCAGAAGGAAGTCGGGGAGGACGCACCCGGCCTGGAGGCGGCCTAGCCGGCACCCGCGTGCATCCCGAGCCCAGTGTTGCTGAGGAGCAGAGATCGGGCAGAGGCAGACCCAGGCTGAGGGAGCTGAGAGCCGAGTGGGCCCACAGGGGCTGCAGGAGCATCTCATGCTAGGAAGAACTGAGCTGGCGGTGGGGTGAGGTAGAGGACTGGGGAGAGATGCCGAGGATGATCGGGAGTGAGGCCTGGCAGCCCCCAGCTCCTCAGGGCAGGTCCCCACAGGAGCCGCACCAGAGCAGCTCTCAGGCCGGGCGCAGGGGCCCCAGTCGAGTGGGTCCTTCCACAATGTCCCGACCTTGCGAGCAGCCACGTGAGGGACCCAGGACAAGCCCAAGCAGGGCTACTACCTGCGCTGTGGACACCGAGCACTTCTAAACTGGAGACAGCCGGGTGTGGTGGCACACGCCTTTAATCCCAGCACTCGGGAGGCTGAGGTAGGAGGAGTGTTGTGAGTTTGAGACTGGCTTGGGCTGCAACATGAAAAAGTCTGGCCTGAACTACATAGTGTGACCTGCTTCAAAAAAAATAGGGCCAGGAGTTTGGCTCAGCTGTGAATTTGATCCCCGGTACCAAAAAAAAAAAAAAAAACACTGGAGATGCCACAGCCCAGGGTCTGATGGTTGCCCCATCTCTGCTTGCCAGAGAATCATCTATAGCCATGGCAGCAAACCTATGGCACACGTGCCCAAAGCGGGCTGTATCCTTGAAAGTGCTAGAAGGTTCACCATCACCGGCTGGAGGGTCACCATGGAGTGCAGGTTTTTACATTTCCAGCAGGCTTGTATGTGATGCCAGTGCCACTCGGGCAAGGGCCACAACAGTGCTCTTTGAAAACAGCTTCCAGGGCTGCACATGGGAGGCGAAGCCAGACTGACACGATGACAGTGGCTGGTGTCCATCACCACGAGCAGGGCCAGGAGGACGTCCGTGGGCACGCCTCAGAGAGATCACGAGCTTGATTCCAGACCACTGAATGAACTATCACAACAAAATAATTCACACACATTTGTTTTCTTTCCCAATACAAATAAAATTATGCTCATACTATTGTTTATTATGTGTATAACAGCATTATGTCTTAAAAAACAACGTGTGCCCCCTCATTTTAAAATAGTATCTGACTAACGGTAGGTCTGCAGGGTTGCCACAGACATGTGGTTTGTAAAAAGCAGTACCAAGGGCCGGGAGTTTGGCTCAGCAGCTTGGCACGAGGCTGTGAGTTCGATCCCCGGTGCCACCAAAAAAAAAAAAAAAAAAAAAAACCAAAAAACAAAACAGTACCAGCAAAGTGAAATAAAGCACCATCATAAAACAAAATGGGTCTGTTCCGGTGATCTGGTCAACTCAAAGGCCACTTCACTGCCTCTTTTCTAGGTCGTTGGCCATTTTGACATTTTTGATGGTGTGACTGCAGAAATACCATGTGCCCCTCTGTGCAGTGCACAGGAGCTGCCCCCCACAACTGACCCAGCGCTGGTGAGGTGGACACCCATGGCTGGGCAGGGGCGGGCCTACAAGTTGCTCCATGGGACGCATCTGGACACGGCCAGGTCCTGTTCTCTGCTTTCACCCTGGATCGGAGCACCCATCCATGGCTCTTGGCTGCAACAGTTATTCTGCTGATGTCCACTGCTTTCTACCCTGCTGAACTGGAGTCGCCTTGTAACTGCTGTGGTCTCAAAGGTGGCTCCCGGGCTGGCAGACAACAAAATTCCAAGACTTTTGCTGATAAAATGTGTACAGTTTGTCAATTTGCAGTTCACCCAGCGCTTGCACTTACACTGCTCCGTGCGATTTCCTGCTAGGAGTGGCTGCGCAGGGAGGCTTCCGCGCTCCTGGGCCCTGCAGCTGGCTTCCTTCGCTTGGTCTAGAAAGAAAATCCCACCTGACTGCCTGGCGTCTGCTATGCCCCTGCCTCCTGCAAGTGTGTGCCCAGCACACCAGCAAGCCGGTTCCGGACCCCTCTGGTACACCCGCCCAGCCCCACCTCCTCGGGCCCCCAGTCTGCAGCCCCGCCTCCAGCCCTGCACTCTGGCCACAGCGCCTGGATGGGGACCACGCTTCCCCTGTGGAGGCCTCCCTGGCCACTCCCCGCCTCCTATACCCCCACAGGTTGGGTTTCCCTCCACTGCACCTGTCACATCTAGCGTATCACAGTCCTGGTTTATTTTGATGAGTGCTTCTGTTTTCCCAATAAAACAAGCTCCATAGGGCAGGAGTTTTGAGATGTTTGCTCAGTGCCCTTTCCCTGCTTCTCACAATTAACACACACCTGGCACACAGCAGTCACTCAGGAAGTATGCACTCAACTAGTGAATCAAGAGATCACTCCTTTTCATATTTATGGAGTATTTGTAGGATCCTTCCATTGGAAATACTAAAAGTCATCATGTCTAGTCCTAGGCTTGGCCAATGCAGATTAAGTATCTGGAAATAAGGAATTTGTCTAAACAAGATTTCTATATTCCATTTAGTTTTTCTATTTTCTTTCCTCTCTTGAGTGTCATTTCTTCAGCAGAAATACCTCCAGATGTACTGAATGGTTTCCTTGAAGTAAAGTCACACAGAAAAACAAACAGCAACAACAACGAACAGCCCAAGTATCAAGGGGAAAAGGGTAAGTATCAGTCATTTGATAAGAATACACGTCATTTTGTGTCCTAGAATTACTAGAAAATTCTTCCTGCTTGTGTGCATGGGCACGTGTTCCATAGCTGAACGTGGGAGGTAGGTCTTGTGTAAACACAGCCAAGAAGGCCCTGACCACGGTGCCTGTCTCCTCGGGTGGGTTGTGGCTCAGTGGTGGAGGTCCCAGGCTCCGTCCTCTGCAGACGAGGCAGTGTGCATCTCCTGGCAGGGAGCACAGAGGAGTCGCGTGCTGCGAGCGACAGCTTCCTAGGGATGGGGCAGGATCAACCCGCTGAGGACAGAATGGGAAGGCCAGCATCACAGTGTCCCTCTCCCAACACAAGGTCCGTAAGCCATGAACTCAAATGTCTCCACTCTCCACCACCTCACGTATGCTCTTCAAATTCTTTGCTCCAGTCTGAAAAGTATTACATAGGTTAAAAGTTACATGACTCCAGAAAGAGGGCTCAGCTCACAGAACGAGAGAAAATACTTCCAGGATCTCACAAGATGTTAATGTCCAGCCGGGTGTGGTGGCGCACGCCTTTAATCCCAGCACTCAGGAGGCTGAGGTAGGAGGAGCGTTGTGAGTTTGAGGCCGGCTTGGGCTACAACGCGAGTGCAAGGCCGGCCTGAGCTACATAGTGCGACCCTGCCTCAAAAAACCAGGGCTGGGAGTTTGGCTCAGTGGCTTAAGCACCTGTCTGACAGGCACGAGGTTGTGAGTTCAATACTCGGTGCTGCAAAAAAAAAAAAAAGAAAAGAAAAGGAAAGAAGATTCGGCCTGTGTGTTACCAACAACCCACAATGAATGTATTCTTGACATATCACAAATATATACTAATAAAATAAAAAGGGGGTAAGACTATAAGGTCACCAATAAATGACGCAGCAGTGTCATTTAGCAGTGAAAATGCAGATGGCACTGTTCTGCTAGAGAAAGAAATAACACGTGATTTCTGTAAGCTGCCTGATTCTATGCCCCACAGCTAAAGTAAGGAACCAACCCTTTTGGAATTTAGTTCACTTCCTGAAAAAGTAGTCCAAGTATATAATAAATGTTGGCTAGAGCTATGATTTTAACAAAAGGAAGGAAAGTATAAAGGAAGGAAGGAGGGAAGGGGAAGGAAGGAAGGAAGGAAGGAAGGAAAATACATTGGGCCTTTGTTCCCAGGCGGAATTTGCTGAGCAGCGGGAGTCCTTTGTTATTCGCGATGAGCGAGGCTTGGTAAACCACGTAAGCATTCACACCGATGAACGACTTAGCGGGGGTCTGGAGGCAGCCCCAGGTTAACGCTGTCACCAGGAAGAAGAGGTTAGAGGGTTGGAACTTCAAAGCCCACACCAGTGGTAAATTCTATAAAACTTTTGAACAGATTTGTGGGTGCCCTAGCTGTTGAACACAGAGGTATCACGAGGCGCCGGTGTCTGTGGAGGGCGCCCCCTGCCGTCCCCTCGGGGTCTGCTCTGCCTGGCTGCTCCTGGGTTCCATCCTCCATAGTAAGTGGTGAACGCGAGCAAAGCATTTCCTGGAGCTCTGGGAGCCACTCCTGCAGATGACCCCAGGGGCCGTGCCAAGTCCTGCTTCACACCCAGCTGGGCAGGAGCAGGCGGGCCCGGAAACGCAGCTGGCGTCTGACGGAGAAGAGTCCTGCAGCGCTGAGCCCTTACGTATGTGCAGCCTGGGCTGAGTTGGGGTAGTATCAGGATTGAATTGTAGGACCTCCGATATGAGTTTGGGTAGCTGGAGAATTGTGTAGATAGAGGCAAAGTATTTTCCACAGAGATGGCTACACAAAAACAAAAACAAACAAAAGAAAAACAAAAATAGCAAGTGTTAGCAAGGACATGGAGAAGCGGGAACCTTTGTGCTCCGTTGGTGGAAATGTAAGGTGAGACAAGTGCTATGGAAAAACAGTATGGTGGTTCCTCAGTTAAACACGGAATTACCAAAGGATCTAGCAATTCTTCTTCGGGGTATGTTTTTATTTTTATTTTTTATTTATTTATTTATTTTTTTGTGGCACCAGGGACTGAACTCACAACCTCGCGCCTGCCAGGGCAGGCGCTTAAGGCACTGAGCCAAACTCCCGGCCCTGGTTTTTTGAGGCAGGGTCGCACTATGTAGTTCAAACTAGCCTTGCGCTCACGTTGTAGCCCAAGCCGGCCTCGAACTCACAACGCTCCGCCTACCTCAGCCTCCCGAGTGCTGGGATTAAAGGCGTGCGCCACCACGCCCGGCTATATTTCTTCGGGGCATGTAACTGTATTGGTCAGCTTTCCTGCGGCTGGGGGAAATATCTGACACCTGCAATTTAAAGGAGGAGAGGCTGATTTGGGCTCACAGTTGCAGAGGCTTCAGTCCATGTCAGCCGGCCCCAAGGCAAACCATCACGACAGAAGTGAGACAGGAGATTAGGGTGCAGCAAAACTGGCTGGGGGAGTAGGTGCGACCAGTTAATTACAAAATCTGGGACGCAGCACAGAACAGTTCCCAAAGCCCTGCAAGCAGACCTCCCGTGAGAACCCAGCGGGTTTTGTTAGGACGGCCTGGACTGGACAGCAGCCTGAGAAGAGGTGGGGCAAAAGCAGCAGCCCACGGTGAGCTTCCGCCGTGTTCTCTTCCGCGTGCGCCTCAGGCTGTGGGGCGCACCTCTCTCCCTACTTTACTCGGCCCAAGCTCACTCTGCAGAGCCGCCTCCATTCCCACAGTTAATAAAGCTTTGCTACTGTGTCTGCTCATCTTGACCAATTCTTTGATCAGGACAGAAAGAATCCAGAAACCACCTCCAGAAGGAGACTCCTGCACCCCAAAACCTGGTAACAGAAGCGTGGGGAGGAGGGAAGCTACAGCAGCTGGGAGCAGAGACTGGGAAAGAGCCAGAGAGAGAAACGCACCCTTCACAGCCGTGCCCCCACAACTGCCACCTCCAGCGGCCCTGACGCTCAGCGCTGGATTAATCCACTAGGAGGTCGGCCCCACATGAGCTACTCATCTCAGAAAAGCCCCACCTTTAGACACGTGACACTTCGGGAGGACAATGACCAAACAGTAACTAAACAACACTAACCAGTAACAGCAACAACTGAAATAGCAGTTGGTTTTAAATAGATTATTTGAGAGGCTGAGGATTTAGCTCAGTGGCTGAAGCGCCTGCCTGGCAGGTGCAAGGTTGTGAGTTCAATCCCCAGTACCAAAAAATAAAATAAAATAAAATAATTACCTGCACACTTACTTTCACAGCAGTATTACTCACAGTAATCAAGAGGTAGAAGCACACACACAAAGCCATGTGTGGTGGTGCACGCCTATAATCCCAGTACCCGAGAGGCTGAGGCAGGAGGATGGCTGGGAGTTTGAGGACAGACTGGGCTACATAGGGAGACCCTGTCTCAAAAACGACCATCAAAAAAGAGGTGGAATCAACCCAAATGTTCATAAACGGATAAACAAAACATGGAAAACATAGCATTCAGTCGGGCGTGGTGGCGCACACCTTTAATCCCAGCACTCGGGAGGTTGAGGTAGGTGGAACGTTGTGAGTTCGAGGCCGGCTTGGACTACAACGCAAGCGCAAGGCCAGCCTGAGCTACACAGTGCGACCCTGCCTCGAGAAACCAGGACTGGGAGTTCAACTCAGTGACTTAACTGCCTGTCTGGCAGGCGCGAGGTTGTGAGTTCAATCCCTGGTGCCGAAAAAAAAAAAAAAGTCCAGTCATAGATTGAAAATAAGTCTCAAGTTAAGAAAAAAAAAAATCACAAACAAACAAACAAAAACCACATCGAAGAGATTTTAATCTTATTACTTCCCCAGGGGTGAGCTCTGCTAACATTTTCACTTATTTTTGAAATATTTTTAAGTGTATACTTATAAAAATCAGAATCATACTGTATATTTATCCTTATTTTTTATATTATTAACATTTTCCTATGTTAATACATTTTCTTAAAAATATATATATATATATTTTGTTTTGTGACAGGGTCTCATTATGTAGTCCAAGCTGGCCTCAAATTTACAGTGATCCTCCTGCCTCAGGTTCCCAAGTGCTGGGATTACAGGCATGCACCACCTTCAAAATCATAATTTTAAAGGCTTCATGCTATTGCACAATACGTTTTCAACCTGTTTAAGCACAATTCAATCATGGGGTGTACAAGTTATTTCCAATTTTAGGGTGTTTTAAATAAGGTTTGTACATAAATCTTTCCCACATCACTGATTATTTCTCTAGAACGGTTTCCTAGAAGTGGCAGTGCAGGAATAAAGGATATAAAGTCTAAGTCTTTTGGGTGAATATTGCTAAACGACCTTCCCAAAACACTGCTGAATTAATCGCACCCCGGTCCACACACAGCGAGTTCACACGGCCATTGGCGAATATCCTCCCTGACTGTCTAGGAAACTCACTCCCGGCTGGGGGACTACGCCCCACTTGATACCTGACTCTTGTTTACATCCTAAAATAAAAGACTCTGATGTCTACAAAGTAGTGGAAGAGCCCCACTTCATATCTTGCTGAAGACCGACAGTACCTCACTTCTGTCCAGAATACGAAATCATGAAAACCATTTGGGAGGTTCTTAAATTTTGCTTCCCTGTTTTCCAAAATGGTCGTGCTTCATTTACTCGAACAAAACATTGTAAAATGCAGTTGTCATCTATTCCGTGCCGCCCAGAGCTGGGCAATGAACGGCGGCCTTAGCGCAGATCCCAGGATGAAAGGCCTCAGGGCACGCCAGCCTCTGCTCGCTGCCTGTAATCTCGCGCTCGCATTTCTCTCCGGTGCCCCTGCCCGGCCCTGCTGACCCTGGCACTTTCATTGTGCCCGCTGAAAGGACAGGGATTGAGCCACACAAAGGGGCAGTCTGAGGACTGCGTCTCCCCCATGCGCCTGCTCAGCTCTGCCCAGAGATGAATAGAAGCCCCTGGAACCCAGCCAGGGGCCCGTGGTGGAAAACTCACTTCCACAGAGTATTCCTGGTGCTTTTTAAAAGCAGCGTGACGAGCTCAGGTTGAAAGGGAAGACGGTCTGTTAGCAGTCGAGAGCGCAGCCCCCCAGCCGGCCAGGGACCAGGCTCCCCACGCCCGTCTGGAGGCCAGGTGTTTTCCACGCTGTGAGCCAAGCGGGCCCCAACGCCACGCTGGGTTCTGTGACTGTCACAGCAACAAGTCACAGATGAGTCGCAGGCCGACTGTGCCGACTCACGGCTGCCCCGAGAGGCCTGTCAGGATTTGGCCCGCAGACAGGAGTGTTGCCAACCCTACCTACAATCTCCGCCACCCTTCGGCCCGCCCCTCTGAATCTCTTCCTAGGCTCGAGCTTTGGAGCAGGCAGTGGCGTGGATCCTGGGCCCCAGCCTCGGCTGAGGACGGGGATAGGGCGGAGGGAAAGAGGATGCTGTCAGTGCCTGCGGTAAGCAGCAACGCGCCAGGGAAGGACGCGAACCCACGCGTCTGAGCCTTCTGTACCCACTTCTCGTTAAAGTTCTGTAATCAGGCGTAAGTGCCCGCTCTGCGGACGCAGGAGTCTCTTCCAGCCCGCAGGCGATGGGAGGCAGCCGGTGAACCCCGCCCTTCTGCCGTGAGAAGCACCAGACACAGCGCGGGGACAGAGAGAGGGCGGAGAAGCAGCAGAGCAGGCTGCCGCTGGGCTCGCTCCGACCCGGGCCCCGCTCTCCTGTGCTGTCCGGGAGAAGCGGAAGGCACCCGACACCCAAGAGCGCCGCCCGGCCCAGGGCAGCCGCCCCCGCGCGGCCCTCAGAGGGGTGATGAGTGTCCCCAGCTCCTGCTCTGTTCTATCCAGCGCCCCGCTGGCCCCACCGCACCTCACGCTGGCCCCTCTCCGCAGGCCTCCCTGCCACCCCAGCAGTGTACCTTTGCACGCTCCCCCATTGTTCCTCTTGCGAAAGCATTCTCTTTCTGAGATTTCACCCATTTCTAAGTCTGTGTCTCTTTGTGATCAACTCCGACCCCTTCCCATCTTTCCCTGAAATTTCACTATTCTGCCACTATTCAACATGCCCAAAGCTGGAGTAGCTAAAAATTTAAGAATAAACGTAAGTTAGCCAGATTTCTGTCACCGTGACAGAACACCTGATAGAACTGCCTCAAAGGAAAACGATGCATTTGGGCTCAAGGCCCGAGGTTTCAATCCCAGGTCTTGGGCCTGGTGCCTTTCCGCCTTGTGACCAGGCAGTGCATGGTGGCAGGAACACGCGCCAGAGGAAGCCAGGAGGCAGAAGGAGACAGGAGAAGGGCCAGGTTCCCCAGTTCCCCTCAGGACCGCATGTCCTCAAAGTTGCACTCCTTCCCAAAGCGGGGAGCATGTAAGACCGAAGGCATAACCGAACACTTACTTCCCTCACATGCATGATCCTGTGCCCTTCTAGTCCTCCTCCCGGCATCCCTGTGTGGCAGCCCCAACTTCCTATTTCTGTCACCTGACCTTTTAGCTGTGTCCTCTGCCTGCAAACTCACCCTTACTCAGCCTATCTTAAACAAAACTGCTCAGACTCATATTTGACACCTCATTTTAGAGCTGTGCACCTACTTGATAACCATCTGTGCATGCTGATATACTGCACAAAGGTCTCTGTCTTGATTACTTTTTTCTTGTTGCTGGGACAAAACACCTGACACCCAAAATGAAGGAAGGAAAGGTTTATTTATCTTACAGTTTTTGGAGGTTTCAGTCCATGCTGAGCTGGCTCCAAGGTAGGGTGGTGTGGCACTGGGGCAACAGTTCGTGGCAGCAGCCAGAGCAAAAGGGGGAAGAGAAGGCCGCTTCTCCTCCCTTATATTGTACACTGGTGATCATCACCACCCCCAGGGCAGGTGTAGCACTTACAAAAGCTCTGTGCCCTCCTCTTGCACAGGATGAGGCTATTTACAAAGTGATTATCCTGGTTCCCTGCTGAGTCTCTCAGTTAAACTTCTAAACTTTTCAAGTAGACACAATGTATCAATCATAATAATCCACCCCTTGTCAACTTGGCAGCCAGAAATTTCTTGTTTTTTATGTTTTTGTTTTTGTTTTTTGGTACCTGGGATCAAACTCATGACCTCATGCTTGCTAGGCGGGTGCTTATGTCACTGAGCTAAATCCCTGGCCTGAGACATATTTCTTTAAACTAGCCTCCAGATACAAAGCCATGCTTATTCTTAATATTTTGCAACTTGAACATTATAATACAGCTTAACAGTCCTTAAGAACCAGCATTAAATCTATCAACATTATATTACATTAGAAACATAACATTTGGTCCTTGGACCCCCCAAAGATTCATGCACAAGGCAAAAGGCATTTAGTCCATCTGCAAGAGCTGCCAAAGTCCTAACAGTTTCAGCAATGCTGAAAAGTTTAAGTCCCAAGTCTCCTCCAAGATGTAAGGCAAATCTTAGTTGTAAACCCCTGTACAAATGAAAACAAAGTTAAACACTTTCAGTGTGCAATGGTGTAAGATAAACATTCCCATTCCAAAAGGTACAAACAGGAGAATACAAAGGAATGGGACCAAAGCAAGTGCAAAATCCAGCAGGGCAAACATTAAGTCCTGGGGTTTCTTGTGCATCATTTGAGGCAATCTGTGGCAAACTGTGAGCTCCAAAGGGCTTGGGTGACTTCACCCCTGTGGCACTTCTGGTGGTTATCAATCCCATGTCTTCTCTCTTGGGCTGGCTTTGCTCCCTCATTGCAGGTTTCCTTGGATGATCCACGTTCCTGGTTTTTCCAAACTTTGGGGGTCTCCATTGCACCTTTGGCTTCACATTCACAACCTTACACACTGCCCTCTCAGGAGCACAGTGGCTGGCATCCCAGCCCTTCTGAAATTGGGGCGGAAGCCTTTTTAACCTCAGAACTTGTGCATTCTGTATGCAATTAAAACCAGTGCCATGTGGACGACACTGAGGTCTGCTGCCAGTTGGAGCAGTAGCCAGGCTCTCCTCTGTCTTGGCTGTAGGGGTCAAATGCCTGAATTGCTGAGCACTCTGAACCTGATTCTGAGGAACAGATTCTCTATGCCATTGCCATTCTGGAACCTGGTGCAGCTGCTACCGCCATTCTGGAACATGGTTCTCCGTGGCTTTCTCCTCCAAGCAAAGTCTTTCACTTTTGAAGTTTTGAGGCTGCAAAGGGTGGGGACCACTCCCTCTTCCCATGATGCCTGCAGGCCATCTTTTATATTCTCCTGTTCCTTCTCAGCAATCGAGACTTCCTCAGCTCTATCTTTACAGTCCACAATTTTTTGGTCAAACTCACAACATTTTAAATCATCTTGTTGGGCTCTTTGCTCTTGATTCACAACATAACCTGGCTAAAAGCCCCCAACTATAGCCATGCCATTGTCCAAACATTCGACTGCATTGAAATTTTTTCTGCCAGATTAATTAGTCCATCATCCTTAATCTTAGTCTCAGGCAAAGTCTCTGGACATGAGCAAAATGCAGACAGACTTTCTGCCAAGCCACAACACACATCATCTGGACTCCAACAACCAGTGCAGTCCTTCTTCCCAGCAGAAACCTCCTGAGCCTGGTCTTTACTGGCAGGCTATCAGCCTTCTGGTCTCCTGAGCTCTGACCAGAATCTTCCATGCAGACAGCCTAAGGCATTTCAGCTCTATACATTCAGATGACATCTTTAAACCTTTCCAAACTCTTCCCAGAAGCCATTCCCAAAGGTTATTATTATTATTATTATTATTATTATTATTATTATTATTATTTTGTCAGTACCAGGGATCAAACACAACCTTGCACCTGCCAAGCATGCACTTAAGTCACTGAAACAAACTCCTGGCCCTTCCCAAAGGCTACTGAGCCACATGGTCAGGTACAGTCACAGCAATAACCCCACTCCTGGTACCAAATTCTGTCTTGATTACTTTTTTCTCATTGTTGGGACAAAACACCCAGCACCCAAAACGAAGGAAGGAAAGGTTTATTTAGCTCACTGTTGTGGAGGTTTCAGCCCATAATCAGCTGGTTCCAAGGCAGGGTGGTGTGGCACTGGGGCAACACTTCAAGGCAGCAGCCAGAGCAAAATGGGGTGGAACAAGCCTCTTTTCCTACCTTATATTGTACACCAGCCATCACCCCCTGCCCCAAGAGCGGGTGTAGCACTCACAAAATCTCTGAGCCCTCCTCTTGTACAGGATGAGGGTATTTACGAAGTAAGGACCCTAGCTCCCTGATTGTCTCTCAGTTGAACTTCTAGACTTCTCAAGTTGACACAATGTATCAAACGTAACATTCTCCGTGTCTTAAATCCAGGCCCTGAGCTATGGAAGCTTTAAGGGGCAGGGCTTAGCGGACGGAAATCAGCTGGGCTATCGAGGACTGGGGGATACCAGCGCCTCCTCTTCCTCTGCTTTGTGGTCCCCCAGGACGTGTGGCTCGAGCCGAGAGAGCCCTTCCTTTCCACAGTGATGGGCTCAGGCGCTCCGTCACAGGCCCGGAAAGCCAACCGACACGCCGCTCACGTTTCAAGGCCCTCTGTACCCAGCTTCGCACCCTCTGCGCCCTGGGTCCCGCGCCACTGCTGTCCCCAGGTTGGGGACCCCCCTCAATAACAATGCCTTTTAACTTCCTGATAGCCCCCACGATGACTCCTCTCTCTGTTTGCCCCCTCCTTAATTCCAGTTTAAGCCCAATCCCTCCAGGATACCTTTCCGAACCCCTGCGGCTGGACTCCGTCCCTTCATCCTCCACGCTCCAGCGAGCGCGGGCGCCTTCTCTCCCGGGCCAGGTTCATGCTGCCTGCTGTGGCCGCTCCCGGCCAGCAGGGGCGCCAGGTAGCAGGCGCCTGGGCCTGGGGCAGACCGCGGTGACAGTGAACATTTGATCAGATGAACAGGCGTGGAGGAAGGATCCTGTTCTTTCCATTCCTGGCGGGGGGGTTCGCAAAAGCCTTTTTGTTTTGGGGTTAGCTGTTGACACCATTTTTCCACTGCACAGACTAGAGCAGACATGTAATTCATTAGTTCCTTTTTTCTTTTTCTTTTTTTGGTAGTCATATGAAGCGCAGCCTTGCCTCGAATTCGTGGCAATCTTCCTGCCTTAACCTCTACAAGGCTAGGGTCATAGGTGCGCACCACTATGTCCAGCTGTCGGGTTCTAACTAAATATCAAGTTACTCAACAACAAAAAGAGGAAACACAACGGCAGCCCCTTCCCAATGGTCTTATGCTTAAAAAATATTAGAGCCACAGGTAACTGAGGGCTACTTTACACAACCAAATTCCTCAATGAGCTATGCAAAAATATCTCTATGGGGGCCTGGAGGGGGATTGCACACACATACAAGTAGCATGAGCCGTACAGGAAGAGGGCAGAACTTCGGCTATGACTGCTGCACCAAAGTGTTCTCTCTTCTGCGGTTTTTTGTTTTTTTGTTTTTTTTTTTTTCCGGCACCGGGGATTGAACTCACAACCTCGCACCTGCCAGGGCAGGCGCTTAAGCCACTGAATCAAACTCCCAGCCCTGGTTTTTCGCACTATGTAGCTCAGGCCGGCCTTGCACTTGCGTTGTAGCGCAAGCCGACCTCACAACGCTCCTCCTACCTCAGCCTCCCGAGTGCTGGGATTAGAGGCACGCGCCACCACACCCAGTTTGCCCTTCGGGCTTTTAACTGTGTATCTTTACAGCTGCAATGACTCAACAACTTAAAAATCTACAGCACAGTATTTTGATAAGAATGTGAATCGTTAGAAAGGTGTCATTTGGAAACCCTAACTCTGAAGTGCAGAAATGCACTCGGCCACGTTCTGGTCGCTGCCGCATAGCCCGAAGCCCAGCTGCGCGTTGAATGACTGCTCAAGCGCAGGCAACAGGAGCGGAGCTTCCAGCTGCATCGGCCGTCCGCGGCTTTGACACAACCCCCGCCCCCCGCTTTCAGGAGCTGGGTCCCTGAAGGAAAGCCCCGGGGAGACGTTCCTCCAGAGATCTCCGGGGACGCGGCTGTGCATCCTGTGCTGACCACGCGCTTCCTCCTCTCCACGCCGCCGTGCGGGAGGCCGAGGCGGGAGGAGGCCGTCTGGGTCCACCCGGGACTTCCCGGCTCCCTGCCCAGGCCCCGCCCTGCCCGGGTGGAGCCCACGCCCACGCCCACGCCGGCTCGGCGACCTCCGCCCCGCGTCCTTCTCCGCAGTAAACGCGGGCCAGGGAAGCGCGCGCGGCGTCCGGAGAGGGCATCCGTGTCGTCATCTCGGCGTGGCGAATCCGTCTTTCACACGCACGGACCTTCAATTCCTTTCTTGGGTGGTGGAGATGCGTGCCGCCACGGAAAGCTTTTCTTTCACAGGAGGGCTTGAACCCAGGGCCTGGGTCTCGTGCCCCGAGCTGTGTCCCAGCCCTGTGCTCACTTCTGAGGCGGTCTCGCTAGGTCGGCCACTTCCGAGTGCAGAGCTCAGGTGGGTGCACTCACGTGGCCACGCAGCCACCCCCACCCCCGAACTTTGTCTTCCCGAATGGAACTGAAATTTGTTCCCTAATTTATTGAAGTCGCTCCCTGGTCCCCCTGGCCAGCCCCGGCCGCCGCCTCTCATTTCCTGTGCTGCGGCTGTGGCTGCTCTCGGCGCCTCACGAAAATGAGACGGCGCAGGGTTGGTTCCTCACGGCTGCCCGTCTCATCTGGCGTGATGTCCTCGAGTCCACCCGTGTTGTGTCAGGATTTTCTTCCCCTTTAAAGACCAATAACACCCCCTTATATGAACATGCCACATTTTGCTTATCCATTCACTGATAGACAAATATCAACATGAATTGACTCCTATGAATTTAAATTTTTTTTTTTTTTTTTTTTTTTTTTTTTTGCGGCACCGGGGATTGAACTCACAACCTCGCACCTGCCAGGCAGGCGCTTAAGCCACTGAGCCAAACTCCCAGCCCTAGTTTTTTGAGGCAGGGTCGCACTATGTAGCTCAGGCCGGCCTTGCGCTCACGTTGTAGCCCAAGCCGGCCTCGAACTCACAACGCTCCGCCTACCTCAGCCTCCCGAGTGCTGGGATTAAAGGCGTGCACCACCACGCCCGGCTCGTTTAAACAATTTAAAGTGGTACTAAAAGGCATGTAACACAAACAGCAAGGCTCCTGCCCACTCCTAATACCTCTCCTATCACTCTTCAAAGGCGGTAGCTTTCTCATCATTCAGCTCTTTCTTTTCTTCCTCACAGACTTGCAGTGCCTTTTTTTGGGCAAGTTTTTCACGTAGTCCTCTGACTTCTCACCGCGGAAAAGCTGGCTCTCCTGCACCTCTCACTGATCCATACGCGGGTATCTCCTCCAGCAAGTATGTCATAGGTTTGGGTACAAAATGATGTTATCATATTGCCCATACTATGGTCCAGGCAGGAGACAGAAACCACCAGTAACAGAAAGTGAAGCCGGGCGTGGTCTCAGTGGCACACAGGCCCCTTTTGACAAAGGTGTCTGGGAACTTTTCTGAAAACTTGTGTAGCTGAAATATCCTAAGTCTGGTTAGACAAGGAATTTTAGGCTGCAAATAATTTTCCTCACAATTTTAAAGTCATTTCACCATTATTTTCTAATTTTCAGCACTCCTGCTAAAAAGCCAGATTGTCTGGTTCTGATCTTCGTATGTGATTGGGTGCTTAAAATTTTTCCCTCTACCCGGGTCTGGTGGCTCACGCCTTTAATCCCAGCACTTGGGAGGCTGAGGTAGGAGGAGCGTTGTGCGTTTGAGGCCAGCTCGGGCTACAATGTGAGCGCAAGGCCGGCTGAGCTACATAGTGCGACCCTGCCTCAAAAAACCAGGGCTGGGAATTTGGCTCAGTGGCTTAAGTGCCTGCCTTGGCAGGTGCGAGTTGTGACTTTGATCCCCAGTGCCGCAAAAAAATAAAATAAAAGTTTTTCCCTCTCTATGGAACCCTTCTCGATCTTTTCATACCTAGGTTTTTAAATTTCACAGTGATGTCTCCCAGTAAGCCTTGGCTTACCGCGGGCATTCTGTGCCCTCCTGTTCTGGGCAGTCCTGGGGAACTTCCCTTCATTGCTACCACTGCCATTTGTTTGTGCACTTTCTCTGCACTCTCTCCCCTGTTCCAGCTGTTTAATGCCAGACCTTCTAGACTGAATTTTTTTTCTCCTATTTTGCCCCTTTCATCTTTTTGCTCTATGCCAGATTTTCTCAACTGTTGATCTAATCTTTCTACTTAATAGTATATTTGTTATCATGTGTATAATTTTTACATTAAAAAATTATTCCCTTTTCTTAATTCCTGGATGTATCAGTTCCAACTCTTTTAAAGTTTTTTTGGGGTACTGGGGATCAACCTCACAACCTTGTACCTGCCAGGCAGGTGCTTACACCATTGAGCTAAATCCCCAGCCCTATTTTTAGAGACAGGGTCTCACTATGCAGTTCAGGCTGGCCTTGAACTGACTGTGTAGCCCAGGCTGATCTCAAGCTCACAATGATCCGCCTGCCTCAGCCTCCCGAGTGCTGGGATTAAAGGCGTGCACCACCACGCCTGGCCTTTCCTGTGGTTCTTACATTACATGTCTTTCTTTTTTTTAACTTTCCTGCCCCAACATCCCAGAGTGCTGGAATTACAGGTGTGCACCACCATGCCTGGCACTTCCACATTTTAGTTTTTGTTTTTTTCTTCTTCTTTTTAACTTTGCCTGGATGCTCCCATGCTGAACGGCCCCTTCAGCCCATCTTCAGTCCGGAAGGTGTGCTGAGCCTGGGAAGGAAGGGTCTCCTGCACAGGATCATGGTGCCAGCGACCGCAGGACTGCTGTCTCTGCCCTGGGCTGATCCAGCCTCAGACGGGATGGGAGACTGAGTTCGAGGCCCCAGGGGCCCAGACCTGGGGCCTTCACCTTGAGCTGCAGACTTGCGTGCAGCCTCCTCCACCTCCTGTTGCATACTCTCTGGAGTCTAAACTTCAGCTTCGGCAGGATCAGGGGAGGCTACCGAGGCTGGGGAAGAGGACCTCAGAGCTGCAGCCTGTCTGCAGCAGGTCTGTGTTCTAACTCCTGAGGCTCTGGAGGGTTCTGGAGCACAGCTGGCTTCCTGCTGGCTCTTTGTGCAGACACATAGCTTTATAGGCAACACAGTGACCAAGTGCAGACTTGGGCTCCGTCTGGAACCCAGCAGTGCCACTTGCTAGCTGGTGAGCCTGCACAAGTTGTTCAGGCTCTATGCCTCCATTTCTCCATCTATAAACCAGAGATAACAATTCAGCTACTCTGTGGTGCTCACAGCAGGGTCAGCACACAGCACCGTGGGAAAGTCTGGCCCTCAGCCTGTTTGTGCGTGGCCTGTGGGCTAACAATGGCCTTTGGATTTTTACATGGTTGTAAAAAACCAGAAAACCCTACAGAACATGCAGCAAAGTGTTAGGAAGCCCATAAAGCCTAAAATACCCACTGGCCCTTAAGAGAAAGTTTTCTTACGCGGGGCTCATAGGACAGTTGTAATAAGTGGGTAAGTCAAGCACTACAACAAAATTTATTCCCTAGGTTGGAGATGTACATTTCATACCTGTAAAGATCAATGGATGTCAGTATACTGACAGCATTTAAAACCATTTGAGACCACCTGAGAAACCCAAAGGGCTAGGTCAAATGAAAGAATCCCAAGTGTTGTGCTGTGGGGCACAACTTTCTCTTTTTGAGACAGGGTCTCACTGTGTAGTCCCAGCTGGCCTTGAACTCAGTGTGATTCTCCTGCCTCAGCCTCCGAAGTGCTGGGATTACAGGTGTGCACCATCACACCTGGCTTGGGGCACCACAGCTCCAATAGGTCAGGTAATAAGAAGGCTATCAGCAAATAATACTGGTAAGAGCTATATAAAGTACAAGCCTGGAAACTTGTGTTTTTTGTTTTGTTTTGTTTTGTTTCAACATGGGGTCTCATTATGATACCCAGGTTGACCTTCAATTCCTGGGCTCAGATGACCCGCCTGCCTCAGCCTCCTAAGACCATCGCTATGGGCCTCCATGCCTGGCTTTGAAAAGTGAGTTTTAGCTGGGTATGGTGGCACACATCTGTAATTCCGCATTCTGGAAGGTTGAAGCAGGAGGATTCCAAGTTCAAGCCCAGCCTGGGGAACTTACGTGACTTAGTAAGACTGTCTCCAAATAAAAAGGACCTAAACTGTAGCTTGGTGCAGAGGCCCAGGGTTTACTCCCTGGGCTTAAAGTTTTAAAAAGTATTTCAAAAAGAAAAATATGACCTAGTTTTATATGCTGCTAAGGGATATGATGATCAAGAATTATTTCATTTTACAACATGGAGATGAAGCTGTCACTGGGGATATAGCTCAGCAGCACAAGCACCTGCCAGGCAAGCACGAAGTTCTGAGTTCAAAACCCAGTACAAAAAAAAAGAAAACCAAAACCACAATAAAGGAAAGATGAAGTTGTCAATGCAATGTTGGCACAAAGATCTTGAAATTTAAGAGAAAACAGAAAACAAATTAAGAGACTGTGAGGGTAGAAAATTCTTTTGAGGCATTTTGCTACGAAGAGGTGGGGGAAGTGGTTAGGTGAGGGTTTTGAAGGATGTGTACTAATGCAAGCATCTGAAATGCTTGTAGGTACTGGGTAGAAGTGATGGTAGGATCAATAGAAGTCTCTTTCAACTGCTTTAAAATTGCAAATTTTTTTCATTTAAATATGGAGTTGAGTAAGCAACTTACGTCAGCACGGCCCACTACAGGCTGCGGGCAATCTCACTGCCTGTTTCTGCATAGCATGTCACTGAAGAATGGTCTACGCATTTTCAAATAGCTGGAGTAGCCAGAGTGGTGGCATATGCCTGCCATCCCAGTACCCGAGTGGCTGAGGCAGGAGGATCATCATAGTTCGGGACAGCCTGAGTGACACAGCTAGTTTGAGACTGAACTACAGAGAGGCCCTGACTCAACAACAAGAAAAAAATATAGTTGGAGAGATTTACAATATACTAACATAGAACACTCAGATTTTCATGCCCATAAAGGTGGACTGGAAAGCAGCTGTATTTTTCCACTGACATGTCCCCAGCAGCCGTCTTTGTGCCACCAGGGCAAGGCTGACTGGCAGCAACACAGCGGCACCGTACAGCTCGGGCACTGCTGCCGGGAGCACTGCCACTGCTGTCACGCTTAGGACTGTGTTTCCAGCACCACTAGCACTGCTGCACAGTGGCCCTTGTCAGTGAAAGCAGTGTTCTTCACGCACCACTCTGTTACAGCACGGTGGAGGACGGCTGTTATTAATTACAAGGCACTGTTTATTATCCACTGACACTATAGCAATACAGAAATATCGTGATAGCCATTGACACCAGCAGACACAGTACTTCTTACAGAACAGTAGTCATTAGGAAGTTTAACATGGAATCACTTTATTCCAGCAGAATTTTTTTTAAAAAACTGAGAAATTCAGAGTAAGTTTAGTCGTTTCTAACTACTTGACTGCAGCCACCAGAGACATGTGTAGAGTAAATAACTGAAATTACTGGCCTCTGGCAAAACATATTTAAAAATTTAAAAACAAAGCATGTTTTTGAGTCTTTTTTCTTTGCTCTTAATGAATCAAAACATTTTACCAGTATTTAGTTGTCTTTCCAAGGAGTCAATGCCAAGTTTGAAGTGAATGAAGAATTGGCTCCTCCCTCCCCTGCTGGGTGCCGAGGATGAAACCCAAGGCCTCGTACATCCCAGGTGCTTTCAGCCACTGAGCTACACCCCAACTCAAAGAATTAGCTTCTGTAAATACATCTGCAGGTAACTTACACGCAAGAAGTGGTAACACCCCTCAAGGTGGAATCTGGCAAGATGGATGCAACTAATATGCGTGGAGTACAAGTGTCCCAAGATCGTGATTACTCACCAGAGGCCCTCAGCAGCAAGTACCCGAGTGTATCCTGTATCACTGGTCCAGTGGGGTCAAGACTGACTGGCGTTTGCTGTTACAGACTTTGCCACCATTTCTGTGACTGTCCAGCAGTGCACCTGAGTGACCTCACTGGGCCTACCACGCAGCACCTCTAGGTCTTAGCAATACAGTAAAAAGACTTTTTTTTTGTGGCACCAGGGATTGAACTCACAACCTCAGGCCTGCATGATGATAGGCATGTAAGCTGCTGAGCCAAACTCCTGGCCCTGTTTTTTTTTTTGCGGCACCAGGGATCGAACTCACAACCTCACACCTGCCAGGGCAGGCGCTTAAGTCACTGAGCCAAACTCCCATCGCACTATGTAGCTCAGGCCGACCTCGAACTCACAACGCTCCACCTACCTCAGGCTCCCGAGTGCTGGGATTAAAGGCGTGTGCCACTACGCCCGGCTCCTGGTTTTTTTGAGGTAGGGTTGCACTGTGTAGCTCAGGCCGGCCTTGCGCTCGTGTTGTAGCCCAAGCTGGGCTCTAACTCACAATGCTCCTCCTACCTCAGTCTCCCCAGTGCTGGGATTAAAGGCATGCGCCATCACGCCCGACTAATACAGTAAAATTTTATTGTGGCATTCTGAGCTCAGGGCCAAGACTGCTATTTTTCTTAGTGTGAAAAACACTACTATCAAACAATGAATAGCTTTGAAAATTAGTTTTTGTTGCAGGCTTGATGTTTTACAGTGAACTGAATCTAAACTTACAAGGCAAAACAGTACTTACATGCAAACTTACTGAAAAAGTAATTTCTAACAACCAACACTGCTTGAATCACAACATCAAACTGCCTATGTATTTCTCATATTGTTCAAAGTCAAAAGCAGCAGGTGACAGCCATGCTTCCACATCCACTGATAGCAGTTTCCAGCAGTGTATTTTAGAAGTCAAATGCATGTGTAAAGGAAAGTTCTTTACTTCAAAATCTAATTAACTGTGCAACTGAAGAGATTCCCTCTAACCCTCAATTAGAAAAGATTAACCTGCAGCACGATGACTCACTGAAAGGCAGAGAGAGAACAAGGGAAGAACTGACCAGAACTGTACCAGTGCTTCTCAGGTCAGGACGCTAACACTCATGCTCACGGCTTGATAGCAGGACGCCGAAGCACCTGCCTTAGGAAGAGACAGTCTCAAAGATGAAATACAGAAAACCTAACATACACACGTGGGGTCAATTCTCACAACAGTGAACTACTCCCTCACTTCGAACTCCAATTAAACAAAGTGAAAACTCTCTCAAAGGGCTTATAACCTTTTCTCTAGTACACCTGTATTAGGGAACAAGGCAAAACCCACTCAATAATTACTATACTTTGAATTTTGTTAATAAAGCGTGTGAAATTCTTTTTTAACATAACCAATACAATGTCGATACACTCTGCCATTTTACAGCAAGTTCCCCACAGCTCGAGCTCAAGGGTGAGGTCAGGTCAGAGGGGAGCAGAGCAGGGTGGGCGAGGCCAGTGCTCCGCGGCTGTGAGCAGCTCCGCTCAGCCAGCTTCTCACACCCCTCTGCTTTCTAGCTGCCCAGATTTTGATCTGGCCACAGGCTTCCTAAACGTGTTCTGCCAATGAGAAGAGGGTCATGGGCGACAAGGACAGCCAGGATTTCCTATTTTATGTCTGGCACAAAACTAACAAGCCAAGTGGTTTTCAGGCATAAAGACCTAAACAGCTGAGGACCACAGCTCTGCCATTTACTACTTGTGGGACCCTCGACATTTACTCATCTTTAAATTGTGGGTGTCATTAACACCTCATGGTTGGTACATAAAATACTCCAATAATTGCTTTTATTCCCACAGCAACTCTTGAAGAAGGTTCTTAGGGAGAGGGCTTACAAAACACTGAGAATTGAGTTAAAATGTGTCATAGGCCAGGCACCTGCATGCTTGTGCGCTAGTAAATCTCCATGTAATTTCTCACACGTCTGGGGCACCTGAAATGGAGTCTGTGGGATTGCCCTACACACTCAAACTTAGAGAACTTTTAAATACCCATCTGCAAACTAGCTTTGGGAATCTATTATGGCAGAATGAAAAGCATGTTCCATGGGTGGTGGTGGCACTATTTGGTTGTCCCAGCTGACCTTGAGCTTGTAACCCTCCTGCCTCTGCCTCTTGTCCCAGCTACTGAAGAGGCAGAGGTAGTAGGGTTGCAAGCTTAAGGTCAGCATGGACAACCAAATGGTCCTAAAACAGCAAGCTGGGTATGTGGCTCAGTAGCAGAGCACTTGCCCAGCATGCATGAGACCTTGGGCTCAACCCTCGGTACCAAAATAAGTGAGCCGCATGTCTTCAGGCCCGAAATTCCCTGGAACTCACTGTATATAAAATCAAGAAAGGGGTAAAACACACACTTTGTTGAAAACAAAATGGGAGGCACTAATACCAAGTCCTTTCTCTTTAGTGTTAAATTTCTCCTACAGGAAAGGCTTTCAAACTTTGAAAATGATAAAAATGTGTATTTGCATCTCAAATGAAATGTTTCCAGAAAGAAATACCTCTATGTTTATTCCACACCATTTTTCATTTAAAAAAAATTTGTGTACTGATTTCTGGGTTGCGTAGATTTTTGAGTTTTTTTTTTTTTTTGCGGCACTGGGGATTGAACTCACAACCTCGCACCTGCCAGGGCAGGCGCTTAAGCCACTGAGCCAAACTCCCGGCCCTGGGTTTTGAGGCAAGGTCGCACTATGTAGCTCAGGCCGGCCTTGCGCTTGCGTTGCAACCCAAGCCGGCCTCGAAGTCACAACGCTCCGCCTACCTCAGCCTCCCGAGTGCTGGGATTAAAGGCGTGCGCCACCAGGCCCGGCTAGATTTTTGAGTTTTTAACCAAAGTGTTAAACATTTAGCTCTCTGGGACTCACCCGGACTACTGAACTCCATGGGACACATCGGAAATTTCCATTTTAATAAAACTTCACAAGAGATTTAGAAGGGTTCATCTTGAGCTACTACACAAACCACCAGGCCCTGTATCCCCATCAGCTCAGAGGGCCGACTGAGGAACTCAACGGTGCAGTATTCAGGGCATACACACGCAGAGACAAGCGCACAGAGGCACAACCCAAAAATGTGTACTTCCTCATACATTGTGAGTCATTTTTCTAGTGCCTCCTTTATTTTCAAAATAGTTGAACTTAAAAGGTACTTATAATCATTGAGTCACTCAACAAGCATTTATTAACAACTAGAATGTGCCAGGAACTTTTCTAGGTACTTGGAATACAGTAGGGAACAAAAAAATTCCCTACATTACATTCTTGTGAAGCATGCTGTGCTCTTGCAGCAAGGAGACTAATTAAAAGTTGAATGGAAGAATACTAATTAATAACCTCAACAGTCAAGAGCCTCTAATCTTGCAGATGTTCACTGCTGTTGTTTTGTGTGTGTGTGTGTGTGTGTGTGGCACCGGAGATCAAACTCAGCCTCACGCCTGCCAGATAGGCACTTAAGCCACTGAGTCAAACTCCTGGCCCTGTTTTGAGGCAGGGTTGTGCTATGTAGCTCAGGCCTGCACTCACATTGTAGCCCAAGCCGGCCTCGAACTCACAACGCTCCACCTATCTCAGCCTCCCAAGTGCTGGGACACTGCTGTTTTTCAATTTGCATCTTTCTGCATCTTAAAAATAGCTGGTATCTCCCTTTGGCAGAACGGGAAACAGGTGTAAGGAGACAGAGCTGGTCTGCGAGTAAGTTCTTGAATGTTTTAACATACAATGTGTGATTTTTAAAAAGTGTGCATTTAAAAACATGAATCACAGTAAAACGGCCATTAATCCTTGGAACACTGCTGACACAATGCACTTATCATTTTTACCACTTTCCTACACAGTTTTGGAAGTTCTTTCACGAATGTGCCATCATGACTGCCTGATGTCCTGAATCCGTCCAAAACATTCACCTTTCACGGTCACTTTGATTTTCAGAAAAAAGCCAGAAGTCACGTGTTGCCAGATTCAGCAGAGGGCCACACCGCATGTTTTCACGAGCTCCTTCCCGCTGGGTGGCACTCAACAGAAGCATTTGCAGCATTACTGATCACACCTTGGAGAGACACAGACGACTTCCAGCGCTGCTTCAGAAAGTGGCAAGCACAATGGCGTATGTATTTGAATCAAACAGGTATATTTCGAGAGGAATTCACAGCAATGTGTCTTTTACTGTAATACATTTTTAAAAAATTTAAACGTCCACTGTGTTTTGATTGCCCCTTGTATAAGTGATTGTGCTTCGTATGGCACATCTATCTTATTCTGACATTTCACTATAAAGTCGCCGGCTTACCCCATTCACGTTGCAAACTTTCATGTGTACTGTGTAAGACTCACTTTTCTGGATACAAATGAATCCGACTTATGAATGTTCACCCCAAACAGAACTCATTCCTAAGTAAGGGACTTACTGTACATACACACTTACGGAGAAGATCCTGAATTTCCCAAACGCAAGGATTTCACGTAAAGGGTTACAGATGTGCAAAGCATAAAAAATATAAAAGTATTTAAATCTTTGTGCGATGTTGCTGTTACCATCAGCCGACATGAATTTAGGATTACAAATATATCATCAAAACACAAAGGTTTCACCTTAGATATGCAGTGAAGAGCTGCACACCCATAACTTAGAAAATGAGTTTATTTTCTTTTTTTTTTTTTTTTTTGCGGCACCGGGGATTGAACTCACAACCTCACACCTGCCAGGCACTTAAGCCACTGAGTCAAACTCCCGGCCCTAGTTTTTTGAGACAGGGTCGCACTATGTAGCTTTGGCCGGCCTTGTGCTCGTGTTGTAGCCCAAGCCGGCCTCGAACTCACAACGCTCCTCCTACCTCAGCCTCCCGAGTGCTGGGATTAAAGGCGTGTGCCACCATGCCCGGCTGAGAGTTTATTTTCAAAAGTAATTGTTACTTTAAAAAACCTTAAGTTGGGCCAGGGATTTAGCTCAGCAGCTCAAGTGCCTGCCTGGTAAGCACGAGGTCGTGAGTTCGAGCCACGGTACAAAAAACAAGCAAACAAACAAACAAAAAATGTTTTTTTTTTTTAAACTACTGCCATAGTGAACCTTGCATGTTTCACACACTCTACATAACCTAGAAGTTGGATTGCTCATCCTGACCAACTATCTGTGATGGATGGGAAGGATACTCTGGCTATTTTTAACTATTCTTACATAGAGTTGGGGTGCGAGCCAGAAGTAAGGTCTGAGGCCACCAAAATGGTGCCATCAAAAACTGCACTGCTAACCACTTCTAACCCAGCCAAAGCAAAGGCAGTGCCAGGGATCTTGCTCTACACACTCATGGGCAGTGGTAATCCTCTCCATAAAATGTGGTCTAAACCAGGTATGGCGGCACACACCTGTAATCCCAGAACCGCGGGAGGCTGAGGCAAAAGGTTTTTTAAGTTCAAGACAAGCCTAGACAACTTACCATAGTAAGAACTTATCTCAAAATAAAAAACAAAAATGCCTGGGGAGGTAGTTAAGACACCCGCTGAGTTCAATCCCCAGTACCAGAAACCAACCAACCAAACCTAGTCTAGAGCATAATACCCTTCTATGGTATTCACGACCTTGTCTGTTCTCAATTATGAATATAGTTTGTTTATTCCCTAGGAGTTAAATGTACAGTGTATGTTGTTCA
This sequence comes from Dasyprocta punctata, assembly GCA_004363535.1. Classification (NCBI taxonomy): domain Eukaryota; kingdom Metazoa; phylum Chordata; class Mammalia; order Rodentia; family Dasyproctidae; genus Dasyprocta; species Dasyprocta punctata. Next base: position 58,834 of record RJWM01009256.1, read on the forward strand.
CTCAACAAAAAGTTTTGGAACAGTAGTCTTCTTGATCTCTTATTTTTTCTTCGCTACCTATAATGGAAAGCAGCAGTTCTCTTGACACTGAGGCAACATGTAGCAAACATTGATTGTTTTGTGATAATTAGTTTTTGTGTCCTGAATTTAATTCTAAGTTACCCAAGTTGGACTTCAAAAATTGGGTTTAATATGCTCTCAGTATTAGGGCTTTTGGGGGAAAAAAATCTGTTTCTTCATCAAGAAAATGTATTTTTAAATCACAAGGATTCAAACAAAAATCTGTAGCGTTTACTACCATGGCAATGGTGACATTTTACAAAGAAAGTGAAGCCCAGACAGGATTAAGAAACCTAAAATCCAGAAGAGTTGTAATTGTTCTTGTCCCTGTACTATACTAGAAAGTACATTCAGAATTTGTATCTCCTATCAACAATACCCAAAGCCCTTCTCTTCTACTGTACATGGGACCAGGAACGTTTTGGATCTAAGAACAATTAACTGCATAGACTTTATTGGTTGAACACTCCTAACGCAAAAATCCAAAATCCAAAACCCTGAGTGTCATGTCAGCACTCAAACATTTCAGATTTTAGAACATTTCAGACTTCAGGTTTCTGAACTAGGGATACCCAACTTGTATTTTATTTTATTTATTTATTTATTTATTTTGCGGCACCAGGGATCAAACTTACAACCTCGCACCTGCTAGACAGGCGCTTAAGCCACTGAGCCAAACTCCAGGCCCTGCAATTTGTATTTTATTTACAAGTTAAATCTTTTGTTCTCTTTTTCAAAACAGAACTTATTAACCCAGTAATTAATTAGGACAGCACTTGCTTCAATTTTAGGGACAAGCGTCTTTCCTAGTTCATTACCCAGTAAGGGCACATTTAGTGGGGTGTACCTCTAGCATCTAGCTTTCAAGTAAAGATTAAAAAACAAAAAATAAAACAACAACAAAAAACACCCTGAATACCATTGTAGTTGTTTCCCATTACAGCTAGACTGATGCAGCTATCCTGTCCTAGACAGCAGCTTTTAAACTGGTATTATTTTGTATGATATACCCAGAAACCATACCACAAAAGTTCTTCAACACTGCAAAATAGTATTTAAACTAGTCTAATCCTAAAAAACACAGCAGAACATAATACAGGAAATTCATAATCATCTATAAAAGTAAAGGGCTTATTAAGGGGGAGAATCCAAAAGTATTGTAATTTATAGAAATTTATTCTTTAAAAATACTTTCATGTACATTTCATTATTATTTTGAGGGGAACAAGATTATCCTACAGTCAGTGTTAGTTTAGAACATAAATGACATGTGTAACAACACATTTTGGAAATAACTAGCAAAAAAATGTACATGTTTATACTGATTTAAGACTGCAAAATATTTACGATCTCAGATTAAATGACCCACATTAGAGTAAAATCAAAATCTGCAGTTTTCTGACTTCTCCATTGCTGTAATTTGTAACACCACAAAAAATGAGTTACTCCCTAGTTGCAAATCATAATTGGCCAAGACAAAGGGAAATTGCAACAGAAAAAATGATAAATTTAAATGCATGACACAGTATGTATCCTCTTCCTATTTTAATGTTTAACATACTACAGCAACTCTGTTAAAAAACGAATTACTATTTCAGTAAAGAGTATTTTTATGGGGGAAAAAAGCTGAGGTTTTTGCCTAGAAAAATCCTTCAATATCTTACATTACCTAATACAGCAAAAAAAGTCTTTAAAAAATGCATTAGTAAAGGTTCAGTTTGCATGAGAAATCCACCTCCCACAATATGGCTAGTCATCTTTTCCACTGAATGAATTTAAATGGCAGAATCCTCCTTCAGAACAGAAAAATATAGCATCTTCAATAGACATCTCAAGACATAAAGTTATATTAACAGGACTCAATCTATAATCAGAAATCACCAAGAAGCAAAAATAAACTATCATTTCATTATACTTTTCCTCAGTAGTCACATGTAACTATACAAACGAAGGAGACCCAGGAATCAATGAGACATGTTCTAGATGAAGTAAGTTTCACAGAACAAACAACTCTCATAAAATAGGTTTTTTCTTTTCCCCCTGAGAATCAAGTGAATCTATCACTGGATTGTAAATCAAGACAAAGACAAGAGCTCTAAATCCTCTATCATGTCAAGATCAAAATTATGTAGTTATTTCTGCTTAAAAAAGCTAAAATGTACAAATGAAAATATAAATAGTGAGACATGGTACTTAAATAGAAGTACATGGCAGAAATTTGTATTCGGTAAAATATACAAGTGAAATTTGGGAAAAAATTTATTGCTCTTGATGGAATATAGCACCACTTGAAGAATAAAGGATGGTTAAAATTAACTACCCTTTAATTAATGAATACATTTATTAGAAAAGTACTTAAATTAATAGTTCTGGAAAAAGGTAAGTTTGAGAAAATTTTTGTGGCCTGTGTTTTAAATGTGTTACTCACTTTTTGTCATTAAATAATCAGCAATTTATTCCTGTAAAGTAACTTTACATCGGATTTGTCAATGTCAGTCTAGATTATCACTCAATAAATACAAAACCAAGGGACTAAAAATTTTTTTCTTTATAAAACAAGTTAGAACATTATAAAGTATTTCCTTATGCCAAAAACATTTCAGGCAATTATTGCTTAAATATACAGTGATTAAATCAGTGAAATTTTCCAAATCATGACTGAGAAAATTTCTTTAGTGTGCTAACATTTTTTCCTAAGAGAGAGAAATACATAAGGGATGTGTGAATATTGCCTACCCACTGTGGAAAAGAGTACCCCAAGTAGTTTTTAGACTAATGTTACCATGGAGATTCAGGATTTGGAAACCAGGAAATGATGTGATTACACACATGCTATATAAAGCCAGCCAGATGCTTTATGATTTGCAGCTAGCACTTACTTGGTTTTTAGAAAGTAGAATTTTAAGTAAACTTCCTTATCCTAAAAGGTATGAGAAGTTGCTATGCAGAAGTACAGTACAAAGTTTTTTTTTTTTTTTAAATGCAATCTTCTATAAGAAGTAAAATTTCAAAGCCAATCTAACAAAAGGGATTTCCTCTGAGACAGACTTTATCCATCAGTGGTTCTTTGTTCTTTAATCACCTGAAATAATCAGAATTACTATACTGGTAACCTTCATAGTAAAATGCAATATTATCATATTTAAAGTAGCTTGACTTTCTTATAACAACTATTTTAGGAGTGGCATTTCTAACCATTTTATCCAAGGTATGCACCAGTCATATATGGAAGCAGGCACAAGAATTCTAGTAAAATTTATAAAGGTTAAGAGTACTATGCAAGTAATAATGCAGAATGATCTGTATCCTGGGGGGGGGGTAGTAAATAAAAAACCTCTGAATGAAAGGAAGTACAGATACTTATAGTTGACAGAGAAAAGAAAAAGAATCTTACACTTTTATCAGACATTTTTAAAAAGAAAAATGTCTTGATTTTGTTTTCAACTTAGTTATTCTTTACATATATATACATAAATATATATATATATATAATTGATTGGGGTGATGCAGAAAGCCACAAATGAGAAAAGGAAACTAAGGTTTTAATAAGGGGAACAAAAAATTGTTTTCACCAGTATAGATTCACATTACAGTACACCAATATTGACAGCATTCTCTTGTCTATTTTTGGTACAGAAGATGGTATCTCTCTACATAACCTTGTAAGGCTTCAGTAACTAAAATGTAAAACAAACAAAACCCCCCAAAACAAAACAAAAACCCAACCTAGTAGTTTACATTTTATTTTAAAAATTCTGAAAGACACTGCAAGTTCTAAATTTTTAGTAATGCTACCCATATACAACCATCTGGTCAAGAACCCAGGGAAAGCGCCCCCTTAAGGAAGCTTTGCAACAGTAGCGTTGTGCAATATGGATGTTTCTGACTACAAGAAAAAATTATACATGGCACATTCTCATTCATATTTTGTAATGTAAAAAGTTACAAACATACCTAATCAAATAAATAATAATAAAAAAAATTTGAATGTATTTTGTTAAGTATCCTAAAACCACTACATAGAATAATGGCAACTTTCACTCACAGGTTATTTACACGGTAATACCCAGTGTGGGTATACTGCTACAGAACTCAAAACAGGAGTAAACTTGAAATGTTTCCCATAGTAAAGATCTAGCAGCATGACTATCTAATGCTGTTTTATCCCGACTGCTTCAGAAATGTTTCTTTTTAGTCTGTGTCTTCATCCAGTTCATAATTGTCTTTATCATAAATATCTTTTACTAGAAGAACCCGTACAAGCATATTTTCCAAGGTGTTTCGGTCCAGTGAAGTAGATGTGTACCAGACAGGGCTATCTGTAGAACTAGAGCATTCTGGTTGCAAATAGAAAACATCCATTCTCTGATTAAGATTCTGTGGACTTCGAGGGAAAGGAGAGAAGGTCAATATCATGAAACACATTTAAAATTTCCCGTAACTCTTACTTTCTTTCAAGAATAATTCAGGCCTAGTAATCACATTATGTGGCCAGATCCTTTGCCTCATTGTTTACATTAAATATTGTCATTTAAACTATTCTCAGTTATTTTGTTATGAAGGATTACTTTTCTATAATTCAAACTCTGTATTTCACTGAATGCAAGACTCCATTAATAGATGCACCATTGTTTTAATACTGCCAGTAATAATTTGAAAATGCATCAACTCAAACATGCATCCCCACTCTCAGGGCTAGTGAAATGTGAAAAATATGTCTTAGAATTGATGAAATATGAAAATATATAAAATAAAAATCCTCGGGCCGGGAGTTTGGCTCAGTGCCTTAAGCGCCTGTCCTGGCAGGCACGAGGTTGTGAGTTCAATCCCCGGTACCGCAAAAAAAAAAAAAAAAAAAAAAAAAAAAAAAAAAAAAAAAAAAAAAAAAAAAAAAAAAAAAAAAAAAAAAAAAAAAAAAAAAAAAAAAAAAAAAAAAAAAAAAAAAAAAAAAAAAAAAAAAAAAAAAAAAAAAAAAAAAAAAAAAAAAAAAAAAAAAAAAATCCTTACAGCACTACACAATAGAAAAAATTTAAAATACCCAAAACAGCTGAGAGGATCTAACAGTTACGACTCGGAAGACTCCAAGACTGTCACAGCCAAACAGAGCTACCCTTAAACCATGGTCAGAAATCCTATCAACATACTGGTGACATTTCTGTTTTTATGAGCTGTTTAAAAAAATAAAATCAAATCATCCTTGGGACCCAGCTGTGATTTGATAAAGTTGTTTACATAAGGAGTTCATGAACTCATTCTGTGTTCATCTTAACCTGAAAATTAAAGAGAGTACTTACTTAAAAAAATGGACAAGAATAAAATAATCTATGATCCTTAAACATTTAAAGCATTTTAAACACATGCTTGTCACAGACTGGGAAAATAGCAGTGGTGTAATTTGAAAAGTATAGTACTTTCAGAACATTACTATATCTTTTAGAACTTTTTTTTTTTTTTTTGCGGCACCAGGGATCAAACTCACAGCCTCGCGCCTGCCAGACAGGCGCTTAAGCTGCTGAGCCAAACTCCTCGCCCTGGTTTTTTTAAGGCAGGGTCGCACTATGTAGCTCAGGCCGGCCTTGCGCTCGCGTTGTAGCCCAAGCTGGCCTCGAACTCACAACGCTCCACCTACCTCAGCCTCCCGAGTGCTGGGATTTAAGGCGTGTGCCACCACGCCCGGCTTCTTTTAGAACTTCTGGATCCCACCTCTAAAGATATCTCTCCACCCAGAGTTGGCAGAGGACAGCTAGCCATCAGCTGGTGCAAAGTTTCAGTGTAATACTGCCACATGCTACAAACGTACACATTGTATCTGACTGTTTTCTAGCTCTAGTAACAGAATCAATTAGGCTTAGATTCAAGTGCTCCAAAGTCTCAAATTTATTTATCTGATCCTTTATAAAAAAAAGTTTGAGCTCCTACTTTGCATAATCAGTGGAACAGCTGTAATTTAAAAGATGACAGTAGCAGTAACTCCTTTAGTAGAGAGTAATTTCTTAAAAAGACGAATCCTGAAGTATGACATATGAGCTGGGTATTTCATAACAATGGGACTAAAAAGTTAACAGTGCATTTGGAAATAAGCAAGGAGAGAGAGAAATCTAAAGAACTGGGGGAAAATGGCATTCATTGGTAGTGTTAAATTCGACCAACTTACATACCCATTTGAAAAATTCAACTATCATTAATGCTTACCTTTTAGACAAGTAACATTCAAACATTTTCACAGGGCATCTAGAAGGGTTGGTCGTGTTTTCAACTTGTTCAAATACTGGCTCATCATCTTCATGCTTTCTTTTTCCAGTAGTAATTTTATCTTAAAAAAAATAAAAATTAAATAAACCTCCTAAAACCAACCTTGAAGAAAAACAGTACTTTTTACTTCTAGTATCTATTTTAGCAAAACCAAACTATGTGCCCTTCAGCATTTTATGAATGCTCTGGCTTCTGGTAAAGCACAATTTTTCAAACAAAAGAAACAGGCTTTATAAGATATAACTTATCTTGTTTTATAAAAGCGACATTCCCTGGGTTATTCTCAAGTGAGGCAGGTGGGCTTTCGCTAAGCAAGATTTGAATATCTTCACCACAGAAAAACTTCAAAATAAAAATCTGGTCTGGTACATTACCCTCATTATCCGTTCCACATAAGGAAGACACTTGATATCGAAGACAGGCTTTGTTTTCCATTGTTAAAGGATTTTTTTTCCAATGCCTAAACACAGTGCCAAAGGAAAGTCTTAAGTGTTGTTCCACTGTTTTCAGGCCAAAATACTTAGTGTTAAAGTAGAACAGGGTATTCAAAAGAGCTACTGGAGAGTGTGATCCTAGTTGTTTTATCCTCCAGAGATAGTCTTCTTCAACTCGAGAGAATATTGACCCTTAAACAGAGAGAACTACTTTAAAATAATTATAAAAAAAAGTTTTCATTTAACCATCCAGAAATAAAATTAATTCAAAACAAACATATACAAGTCCTCTGTTCAACATCAGGTCAACTGGGATGAATTTTAGAATTACTTATGTAGCTCTTAAAAAAAAAAAGGCTAAGAAATGCATCAAACTATGGAACTATCGTCTCTAGAATAAGGAACTGGATGTGTGCTTCTGTCCTTCAGTAGGACAAGCAGATAATGGTCAGAAAAACACTTAAACCTGTAGAAGTCCTGGGGGAAAAAAAGGTGATTTCCATACATACACACTTTCTTCATACATCTCAACAGTGGTTTAAGAAAAAAGTTACATGATAATCTCCATCGTAGGACTTAAGACATAAAACATCCAGTTTTGTCCTCTAGAGAAAGTAGGCTGTATGTCTTATGAAATTCATTATAAACACTAGTTGACCATATTCCCTTCTAGTCCAACAAGAAATGAACAGATGAGCTCCTGAGTTAACACTCTAAAGAACTACTAATTTGAATTATTTTCCAATTATTTTAAATACATTTTCTGAAAAAATAATTCAACACCAAGTTAGCAAAACTATTTAAAATAGCATTACCATCGGGAAGTATGCTTGGCTGCCAACTTCGGAGTATTTTATTCAATTCTTGCTCAAACATCTGATATCCTGGATCAATAAATATGTTGTCCTTTCGGTTACTGCCACATAAATACTACAAGAAAAAAAAAAGTTTCTTGAAGGAAAACCAGTTAACTATAAACAGTGAATAAATTACACTTCATATTTCTTAGGAAAACAATAAAGCTTTATGTCTAAGAAAAGCAAGCATAATAACAAAGTAAGAGAGATTAGTGGCTTCATGTACATACCTATGGATCACAAATTGTCAATTAATCTGTTGCTTAAACACTCAAAGCTGAACTACACAGCCTAGAATCTAAAAACTGGATAAGAATCTTCAGCCTATCAGACAAAAAATAAAATAATTTTTTTTTAAATAAAAAACAAAAACACCCGCCTTTAATCCCAGCACTCAGGAGGCTGAGGTAGGAGGAGCGTTGTGAGTTCCAGGACCACTTGGGCTACAATGTGAGCGCAAGGCCGGCCTGAACTACATAGTGCAACCCTGCCTCAAAAAACTAGGGCTGGGAGTTTGGCTCAGTGGCTTAAAGCGCCTGTCTGGCAGGTATGAGGCTGTTTGATCCCCAGTGCTGCAAAAAAAACACAAACAAACAAACAAACAAAAAAAACCAACCTATTTGACTCTAGTGTTTAATTTATAGAGAAAAATTTACATTTTAAATAACTAAATTTACTGTCTCCAGATGCCTTATTCTCTGCCTGTGGGTCAGTTCAAATTTATGAATCTTCTACCTTACCAAGACAAACATTAAATTTTCACAGTAAGAAGTTGCCACAGAATGTTTAACCGCTGAGGTTTGCAAAGTCTACCCCATGTGGGATTATAATAATGGCACAAACAAGGGAAGGCAAGAATTAGAAGTGCACTGATGTAACTACATGTGAAGTGCATAACATTATCTGAAGGCAGACAATGATTAATCAAAAATGTATACTGTAAATCCTGGGGCAACCACTAAAAAAATTTTTTATGAGATACAAATTATAAACTAATCGCACAGATAAATGAAATCACAAAAACTTTTTTAAACAGTGAAAAACCAAAGTTAACAACACAAACCAGCAGAATGACACAGACTTTATTCCAGTGAAAGCAGTGAGCACATTAAATATAAAAGCTCTAAACCAGGGGTAGTGGGGCACAGGAGCCAACGGTATGAGTTTTTTTCCCTAAACTAAAACCTCAGTATTCGGGTTTATTTGCAGTGTTGGCATTTTGCAGTAAGTAAGTGGGTTTTGGGTTACGGTTTGGGTGCTCAGTCTCTGAACGGTTTGCCACCACTGCTGTAAACCAAGGCCAACAAGTAGATTCTCTGAGCTATACCCCCCCACTACCTAACTTCTGTAAATAACATTCCCTTGGAATATAGATGCTGCTTCATACTCCCACTGTCTTTATGCAGATCCCTTCCTCTCTCTGATCCAGGATGCTTTGTTGCTAAAAATGGTACATTTGAATGATGGCTGCAGGTACAACCATGGCCTGTAAAACCTAAAACACTTAATCAACAGGTCTTTCATAGTTTTTTTGTCCTTGGTCTAGACATACTAATAAAAACATAGATTGTCAGATTAGATTAAAAAACAAGACCCAATGATAAAATGTATACAAAAAAAATCACTATTTTAAATAAAAAGATACATGAAGAATAAAAGGAAAAATTTACCCCGATTATACATGAACCTGAGACTACAATGTCATCGTCTGTGTTATCTAACCTTATGCCTGGTATAATTCTAAGAGTAGAAAAACACAGTAACAAGTGCTTTTCAAATGGGATGACAGTTGACCAATTGATAAAAGCCTGGGAATCAATGCAGCAACAAGGCCAAATCCTTCCACTGCTTTTGGGCTGGTCAGCGGGCAGGAATTCTAAAAATACTATCTCCTAAACTATGTGTACCATTATAGCACTGACTGGGTAAAATACAACAATTCAATTTATTTAATGGGACTACAAATTTTTGTAAACTAAAGCTCCTAGATTTTTATTTTTATTTTTATTTAAGCGAAGAAAAACAAAACAAAACAAAACAAAAAAAAAAGAGACGACATATATAGTAAAAACAACAAGCAAAAGAGACAAACGACTAGAGTAAATACACAACATTGCAGGTTTACAAAACTGGAAGATAGAACCTTGACAATGGTTGCAATATTGCGCATCGTTATCTTTAAAATGTTTTTTTTTTTTTTTTTTTTTTTTT
>RJWM01009257.1:0-63531 GCA_004363535.1 Dasyprocta punctata
GTTGTATTCAGAAGTTGACCGATAAAGTCCTCTAAAAATGCTCTTAAAGAAATTGAATTGTTACCAAGATAAAAATGATTCAAAAAACAAATTGCTTATTCTATTAATTTGCATAGGAAACTTAGCTTTATAGGTGATACAAAGATATACTTCTGAACAATTAGCACTATATTTGATTCTGGTTCCTGAATTAAACTATTCCTCTCTTGACACCACCCAAACCAATATTTAATCATGCACTTTCATTTTGCTAAGGTAATAAAAATTGACTTTAGAGCATAAACTTTATGTCATTAACTTTCACCTAAATGGCACTGGGTTGCCATTTGGTTAATTATATTTGGAGTTCAAAGTTTTGATTATGGCTGATTTATCAGATGTAATCTTTTAAAGGCATAAAATTAAATAGTGACAGTACAGGTAAAAAAGGTTAACTTTCCCTAAATCATTAAGATTGATAATCTTGTTTTCATGAATATGGTGGGTGTTGATCATAGTGCACTTTGCTTTTGTCTGTGTGATTAGATTGTATCAACTCCAAGTGGTTAAATTCAGGGAACATTTTGCCAACCTTGGGTCATTATACATTATAGGAGCTATCCAAGTTAGTGACTTGATTTTAAGATGTTAAAAGCTTATTTTTAAAAATATCTTTCCATTGGACAAATATTTAATGGAATCTGTGCTAAATGAACCAAAAAAGAAAAAAAAAAAAAAAAAAAGAAGAAAAAACAATCCCTGCCCTCATGGAACTTTGGTAGCTACACCAAAAGCAGGTAAGTACATTTACTATAATTTGAAAAAAAAAAAAATAGCTGGGAAATTAGCAAATTAGTATCTTAAAACAAAGACAGGGGTGATTACTACATTATTATTAATTTTCTCCTGTGCAAGTAAAAACTAGCAATTGACTATGTAGTACATCAAAATTATTAGATTTTAAAAATTATATGCTTCAATTATTGAAATGGTTTACATAGATCAGATTATGAGTGGGCATATTCTAAACATTTTTCAAATTATCATTATAATTTATAACTTCTAAATAATTCTTATAATAATGTGACATGTGATCAATGGAAAAAACTTAGAAATTAAAAAAAGACTCAAAAGGGCCGGGGATATAGCTCAGAAGCACAGCACCTCCTGGCAAGTATGAGATCATGAGTTTGATTGCCTGCACCAAAACAAAAACAAAAACAAAAAGCCCAAAAAAAATCACCTGTAATTTTACCACTGAGACGTAATTAATATTAGCATTTTGACTAACATTCTCTTAGTCACTTTTTAACATATGTATCACGTGCATTTGTATAAGAAATAAAACCTACTGTACACATTATTTTATAGTCATCTACTTCTTAGAGTAACCATTTTCCCTGTAATTCTTACATTTTTATAATATAATTTTAATGGCTATGTGATATTTAATTACTTTGTTGCACCTCAGTTGAGTTAATTTAAGCCACTGTTTATGTGCATTTATGTTATTTCTACTTTTCATTTTTATAAATAAGGGGGGATGCTTATTTTTCCTTACTAATTATTTCCTCAGGGCACACTCTGAAAGTAGAATTACTTGGTTAAACTCCTGAGGCTTTGGCTATATGATGAAAAATATCCCCCCCGAAGCCCATACGGATGTAGACCTCCACTAGTTAGAAACATACACCCTTTTACCATACTTCACTTTTACTAGGTACTTGTTTTGATTTTCAGCTTTGTCATTTCAGCAGTCACAAAAAAACCTTAAAAAAACAATGTTTTATACTTTCTATTTCATGTGAATTTAGAATCCATATTCAGTGATGCTTTAATATTTGTAATATTCCTTTTGAAACAAAACTAGGAACAAAATCAAATTTAGAGGAAATGGGAACTTTAAGGATGTGAATGCTCTGAAGAGGAAGTTCAAGGTCATACTATCTACAAAAGCAAGTCAGCAAATTACAAGAGAACACAAGCAATAGAAAGAGAACAGCAAAAACTTTGTTTAAAGGCAAAAAAAAAAAGCATTATCAGAGTAGAATTTTTTTGTGCCCCAAATAAGGCTTTGCTGTAATCTCAGATAAAAAATGTTTTTAGCATGAATTTTCTAAATGTAGTGGCATGTCAGACTTCCTTAACTATCTCTTAAAAGAGATTACAGTGTGACAATCTGAAAGGACTGAATTGTCTGTGAAGACTACATTCTAGTAGAATTGGTAAGTGGAAAATACTAAATTGCAAGATCCCCAGCAAATAGCTTTCTCTGTTAACGGTAGTTACCAAAACTAAATGATTCTAAGAAAATTGAGCAACTGTGTTAAATACAGTGACTATGTTAGAATTAAAAGAAATTTAGAAGACTTTCTAATTCAGAAAGTCCCTCATTTTACAGATGAAGTATGTGAGGTAACTTACTCAAGGATACATTCCTGGTAAGTAACAACAGAAACAAATTTAAACAACAAACAAGTAAAACCCAATGTTTATATTTTTCTAAAAATGCAGTATACTATATATGAAACTATTCTATCCTTTGACATGTATCTGGAATAGAAGGAACGTCTTTTTTTCTCTCAGCTAAATTGTAGATGAAATAGATCAGAGACTTACAAACATTTTCTGTGAAGTGGCAGAGGGTATACATTTTAAACTTTGTGGGCCCTACTGTCTATCACAAATAATTCTCATGTCACAAAAACAGCTACAGAAAATACATAAATAAATGTTATGACTCTGGTCCAGTAAAATGTTATGCATGAATACAGGCAGCAGGTAACGCTCTTTTATTATGTTGTAGTCCACTAACTTCTGGAATACAGAAGGGCAAGATGCTCTAGTGTTTTAGTAACTTGTAAAGCTTGAGGAGGAAGCATACTGCATGTATTTGTGGTGGGTCATAGGGACCTGGGTTTGAGCTTCTCTGGTTAACCATGACCTTGGGTAAAGTAAGTAGGTTTGATGGCCTCATGAGTAAAGTATAGAAATTAATACAGAGAGTTATTTTGAAGATTAAATGTGAAGTAATTTACATAATTCATCACTTGGTAGGTAGGAGCATTCTCTTCCCCTTGGGATGGAGATAAAAGCAAAATTTATGTACTCACATAGATGAACCTTTTGTGCAAAGAAGAAGTGGCCATATTCACTGTTATCATAACAAACCAAAAACTAGTATGATATTGGTACCTATCAAAGTCAAATTTCAAACTGTCGGCAAAGTTTGGGTAGACAAAATTACATCAAAATGGTCCTGAGATTTACTGAGAAAGGATTAACATGCTTGAGATAGACATATCGCAATAAAGGAAACTGTAGTTTAATTCATAGTGATTTAAAAAGATAGAAGGTTTTTGAGAGGGGAAATCTAATTATAGTGAAAATAAAATTTCATTTGCCCATCATTTCCTTCATTATTTTTTATTGGGAAGATAAGTATGTACAAAGAATATCAAAGAAAGCATTAAAGTATACTGGGAGCAAATAAGAAATTAATGGAATGCTGCTTAACTGTATTCTCATACTGTAATCATATTTTTATGTAATCTTTGAGTTAACCTATTGGGTAATATCCATTGATATTTTAAGACCAAACTCCTATAGCAGTTTCAAATAACTTTATTGCCTTTCTTAATTCATTTGAAATTTAATGTATTTTTCATGACTCAATGACTTTGTTTTCTTTTGTGGTTGGTGTAATTATACATTCCATTGAGTGCTTAAGAGTTGAACAAAGACGGCTTTCTTTTGTTTTGTTGTTTCTTCTTATGAATTCAGAGCTAGTTTCTTTAATTTAAATGCAAGCTAAAATAATTCTATTAATTTTTGACATTTTAGCATCAATATATTGATCTCTTAAATTTTATATTTTAGAGAGTATAACATTTTACATTAGTCAAATGTTAACGAAGTTGTCATTAACATACTTTATCAAAAGGACTTGTCAACTGTAAAAAATGTAATAGTGATTATGGCTCTCAATTTAGATAAAAATGTTTAGTGAGCTAATATAATGTTCATTTCTGAGAATACATATGTGACTGTAACTAAAGCATTTTTGAAAACAAAACTTGCCCAACCTAATATTACAGTACATATTCCAATAAAACTTAAGTAATTGCCATATTTCACTACTAGCTAAAGAATAAAGAGGCCAGTGAAATAGAACAGAATCTAAAAAGAAATTTATAAATAAAGAAATTTCATTTGCAATAAAAGTAGTATTTCAACTTAATAGAAAAACAATAATAGGTTGGGCATGCTGGCGCACACCTGTAATCCCAGTACTCGAGAAGCTGAGGCAGGAGGATCGTTGTGAGTTCGAGACCAGCCTGAACTGCATAGTGAGACACTGTCTCAAAAAAAAAAAAAAATAGAATCAAGAATCAGGATTAAAGATAGAACATGAAAATATATATTCATGATAAAGTATAAGCAAAGCTAAAGCATCTTTGTAAATAAAAATGGATCATCTATATGTAGAGAAATTCCTGAGAATAATTATAAACAATTGAATGAGAAAATAGACAAATGATATAAACTGGATATTCTTAGAAGAAATATCAATGGCCTGTAAACAAAATAAAAAATTATTCAAGCTTGCTAACGTTTAAATGCATATAGAAACTGTATTTTGTGTTTTAGATGTGTTTTGTATGTTACTGACAGAATGTAACCTTGATAACATCTAGTAATGGTGAAATCTGCACTCTTATTTAAGAGGACGAGAGGAGTGAAATAACTTTTTCTAGAGTTAAAATGGTCAAAATTGATTCAATTTCAGCTATAAGCATCCTCAAGCTCAATTGCCTTTTCTCAGAAAGCATGAAGATTACTCAAGTTTTTAACATATGTATGCATGTATTATGTTCATTGTGCTATATAACAGAAAACAATAAAATAGAAGGATGGTTAAATAAATCACAGTACCTCGATATAATGAAATAAACCCTAGTTTTTATTAAAATGCAGTAAATCTATGTCAAGTGACATGAAACTATATCCATAGTAAGTGAAAAATACAACCTTGGTGCCTAACAGTCTTATTTTTATGGAAAGCAAAAGTTTTAACAATGTTTATCTCTGGGTATGGAATAGGCGGAGTAGGGCTAACCATTTTATACTCTATTACTTTTAATACACTTTCTGATTATATAAACTTTTTTGAAATAAAATGTGTAAACACATAAGAATGGAAAATGGAAGTGGAACAGTAAAAATAGACACATGGGTATATTTTATTCTGCTGCTTTATTGGAGAATTGTTTTAATGTATGGCTTTGAAATAACATTTTCATAAAAAATGTATCTCTTCAAGAAAATCCACTCCTAGGTATGTACACAAGAAAGATACATCCACAGAAAACTTGTATACACATATTCATTAGCAACACCATTCGTAATTGGCAAAACATTGAAAAACCCTAGATGGCCACCAACTGATGAACAGATAAATAAAAACGTAGTATTTCCATACAGTAGAATTTTATTCAGCATTTAAGGAAAAGAAATACAATTCACATTATGACTTGGATAAACCTTAAAAACATTACACTAAGGGAAAGAAGCCACTGAAAAAATAGCATATGTTGCTATGATTCCATCTGTACAAAGTATACATAATATTCACATCAATAGAGACAGAAAGTATATTATTGATCACATAGGAGTGGGGCCAAGTGGATAACATGGGAACTCACTGCTGCTAATAGGTATGAGGTTTCTTTTATGAAAGAAATTGTTTAAAAAGTTAGATGATAGTGATACTTAGACAACTTTGAATAACCTACAACTATTGAATTCTATACTTTAAGCATAGAATGCACAGTATGTGAATCTCTCAATTAAGATATTTTAAGTGCACATTTTCAAAGCTAGAAATGAAGATATTTAGAGTATGAAACTCATGGAGTCTGTGAGTCTTGTTTTTGGCTTTTCAGACAATACCAGGAAAACTGTGAAAATTAGAAGAGCTCTGAGATCACTTCTTGGAGTCAAGGAGTTAGAAAGGTCATCAGTGCTTGTGCTTCAGTACTTTGGACTTGAGTCTCTTTCAAACATCACAGAAGTTTTCTTAGCAAATGAAATCTACATCTGTGGTAGAACCTGGGATGATTTAAATCATATTAAATCCTATAATGAGGAAAGTATTTTATTTCCCTTTTAGTTGTCCACCAAAACTTCTGGCTGTGGGTTATAAAGGCAGTTTGACTGTGTGACACCTTTTGAACCTCTTTGTAACAAAGAGAACCTGATCTTGAAGCCCACAGGTTTCCTCAGACCACACCATTTTTCCAATACTTAAATACACTGTTTTTGGGTTTTTCCTTTTTTTTTTTTTTTTTTTTTTTTTTTTTTTTTTTTTTTTTTTTTTTTTTTTTTTTTTTTTTTTGGTCTCTGTTTCTTGTTTGTATGATTTATGTTCTATTTGAAATAAGTCAAGCTGATTTACTATTTATAGCAGTATTGTGACTTGTCCACAGTAGGTACAGTTATTAAAATAAAAACCAAAAATGTGTGTAAAACCTAGATAAAAATATTATGTAGGGTGAAAGTTGCTTGCCACCACAGCAAAATTCATGCTTGGACAATTTGAATAGCTGAGTTGAAGAACAACTAGAAGACCATAGCAATCATGAAACTTTTGCTTTCAAAGGAGTTTGTAGACACTGAGTTCAAGGTGCTTGTTTTACAGGTGAGAAAACATAAATCTTGGAAGTAAAAATCTTGCGTGAAATCATTAGTCTCATTTTCAGAATCAAACTTAAGAGAATTAAAAGTTGTGATTTGGGAGACGTGGACTCAAATTCAGTTTATTCTGCTTCTGAATTTAGCAAGAGTGTAAGGAAAGACTATTAAAGTACCACACAGTCATCTCCCCATTTCTATTTGCAGTTGAGTGTTCAACCTTTGTTGTCAGGGGCAGCTGTGGAGCTAGAGAAGAGATGATGTAAAGAAGAGAGGTAAAACCCAGACTGCCTTTTTGTAAATGCCAAAGCTAATTTTGATGATTGCTTTAGTATTATAACGATAACCAAGATTAAAGGAAGCTGGCATCCACTTTAGGATATGAGAGCTGGAATTTTAGATTTCATTATAAGATTGCCATCTCAACAAAATAGTAATATAATGGCAGTGGATTTCCATTTTTTCTCCATTTCTGTTGAAATATTGTCTCATAAATATACTTTGATACAAAAGAGATCTCTCAGTTTTACGAGAGCTTTATTTTATTCTTACGCTGACTTATTCCCAAAATACCTTTTTGATGTACAGCTTCAATATTCTTGCCAATGTCCATGACATCAGCAATCAAAAGCAGCATTTTTTAAAAAGTTCTTTGTACATACAGTTGTTAGTTATCCAAAAACAGATGGCTGCTTAGTGCATACCAAAACTTCCTTTCAGTATTATGAAGAGGGCATGTAGCTAATTGTTCCAGGAGAAGGACAGGGGAAGCATTGTGGAAAGGGGACATCTTTACCCAAAGCTACTATAAAATGTAGGGAAGGAACATAAGTGGAGAACTAATACCTTTATATATTAGTATTTCTCATACTAGAAGGAAGTATTGTTTTTCTAATTTATAATGACACCAGATACAGTGTACTTAGAAAGTGGAAGAGCCCTGTGTCTCTAGATTATTGCCATATGGGTCAGCCTTCCCAGCCTCAGGGTCTTCCACACACTGACACTGTTAGACACCAAGGTAAGACCAAATTCCATGATCAGTGAGTTCATTTAGTTGAAAAACAGAAGGAAAGCATAAATTAGTTAAGTATACTTGATATTAAGTACTATTCTAACACTTCATTCTTTTTACTTTCTGTAGTCATTTCTATGTTACTGTGAGACTTTTCCAGCCTAACCTCTCATTTTTTAAAAATTTTTATTTATTAGTACATGTTTCCAGTGCCTGAGTTACATTTTTCATGGGGAATTGGTACATGTACATAACTTATCTTAATTTGTTTTTCACCCCCGACCCTGGACCTTTCCCATTTGCATATCTGTCTCCCTATTGCCTATTACCTATCTTTTATTTTTTTGGTCCTTATTTATATTCTGGGCTTCTTATACAAGACAAATCATGCAGTATTCAAGCTTGTGTGTCTGATAGTTTATTTCACTTAACTATGTTCTCAAGGTGCAGGAAGGCTTTTTTAAGTTATTAAAATCCCTTGCAAAGAATTTGACATTCTCCTGGTTTGTATACACTTCCTTTATTCATAAAGTAGTAGTTCATTAAAATTTTAGCTCTGAAATATTGGCATTAGAAAGGTAGTCATTGGATTTGTAGCGATGCTTTTCTTCTAGACAGTCTATTTCAAAAGAAAGCCGAATATATTTTGATATTCAGAGAACAATATTAAACTAATGAAACAGACTGAAGGAACTATCTAAGTGGCACTGGTTGTGAAGAGTATTGTTCATGTTATGCTGATTCAGGCACTATAAGTATTTTCACTAGATTTGCCACATTCTAGTGAAGTTTTGTGTTGCTATACCCATGATCATCTAACAGTTCTCAGCAAAATGTGGATATAAACATGATGGCTTCACCTGAAGCACTGCACCAAATTCACGACTGTTCTTACCACAGTGGACAGAGATTATAAGTCCCTCAAGTGAATCGGAGTGAGGTTAGCTGATATTTGATACTGTATTTTATACCACTTCTAGATGATAGCATGTGAATGCCTTACGCTTACCTGGTTGACATGGACCACACATGCAAGAATGGTGGCAGAGGTTTGATGTATGGATGGAAGGCAATAGTGGCCAATGGCTTTAATTCCAAAGAAAAACGAGGCCAGTGTTGCTTAGCATACCTCATGATTCAAACACTGCGATGGCCTGTGAGGTAGCTCTGTGCAATCATTCTTTTACCCAGCAAAGAATTTAAAAAATAAGTTGGTATTGCTTTTTTTTTCTACAGTCTATTAACTAGTACAGAGGCATGTTTTTTTCTTGACCAAATACAAAAAAGAAAAAAAGGTTAGGCAGACAGTGCCAAGATGCAGAATAAACTTTTTTTTTCTGAGTGACCCAAGGTTTCCTTATTATTGTGAGGCTGAAAGAAGCTGTTGCCTTTTCATTTTAATGTGGGAAACATAATTTTCCTGTTGTTTTCCAAGGCTGTCAGATAATAAATTGCCTTTGATAAAATATGCCTTCAATTTCTCCAATGTGGTATTCAATTTTCATTTTCACAAGGGGTTGTTTATTTTGATGGCTTGAATTTGTTGACTAGGATATTGGTGTCTGGTACTCATTATAAAGATTTTTTACTGAGTTAAAATTCAGGAGGGCATATGTTATTATCAATTTTATTATCTATAAATACTTTTCTGGCTTTAATACTTGAAAATCAAGAGTGACAGGCCATTTACATAATTTCTCTATGCACTATTCTTTCTTAACAGACACTTAGAAACAAAGGCAATTTGGGGAATTTTATTGAAGAATTGGACCAATATTGTATATTGAAGAAAAATGTGTTTTAACTCTTAGAATTTTAACTCCTAGAATTCCATCTCCTAGAATTCTTACTAGAAGATCATATTCATCTTTCATATTTCACTACTCTGTGTGTATGCACAAATATACACAGACAACATTGTCTCTTACCTAATAATACATAAAGCAGATCTCCAAAGAACTTTAATTTTTTAAAATTTCTAGTTGTGAAATTTGTATATAAGTATACAAAATTTTGAAAAAACAGAAAATAATTAAATAAAATTAAAATTTTATTTAAATTTCCATATATGATCAGTCCCCTTTATACATTGGCTCTATATCCACTGATGGAACCAACTGCAGATTGAAAATATTTTTATTTAATTGTGCAAAACTCATACAGACCTTTTTTCCCTTGGATCGGTCTCCAAACAATACAGTATAACAAGTATTTATATATTATTTACATTGTATTGGGTATTGTAAGTAGCTACAGACTATTTCAAGTATAGGATATGCATGAGTTGTATGCACTTAATAGAAAGGACTTGTGCACTCACAGATTTTGGTATGCACAAGGGGTCCTGGAACCAATCTCCTGCTGATACCAAGAGACAGTAGTACAGTTCTTTTTTCTTATGTTGTTTAAACCTCTTATAATTACTAGATTATCATCAAATAACTTGTTCTTTTAATTAACTAGCTTAATTTGGGACTCTGGTTATATACCACAGTACTGGTGCAGAGTGACTCAGCACCCCAGAAGGTGGTGGTAAATACTGCACATCCTTACCCCAAGCCCTGTCCCAGTTGTAGTCAGCAGGAACCAATGGTGAATACCTACAACATGCCAAATACCATGTTAAAAACTGAAAACATACAGTTGAACACTGGCACAGGTCCTGATTGGCAAATACAGGTAGATATTTATCCAATGAAAGAGTACCCTCAAAAGGGTAACCCTGGGTGAGCACCTGGGAAAGGAAAACATTCCACAAGGGTTGTAGAGGGAGAAGTCTGCCTAGAGAGATTATCTGAGTGTCCTCGGCATATAAAAGGTAGTTGAAGCTAGATGTTGAATGTTATTGCTTAAGAGAATGGAGAATTGAGCACAGGACTAAATCTTGGTGAAATCACATTTAGTAATTGAGAGTAGAAGATAAACTTTAAAAGAGATTGAAAATATACAATTAGAGAAGTAGTTGGGAAACTGGAGAATGTAGTACACAGTAAACATAGGAAGAGAATATTCCAAGATGAAGGAATAGGTTCATTGAGTTAGATAAGGGCCTTTTAATGATGTGATGTAGCTAACAATCCACAAATAGGTGTGGAAGTAGAGGTGTTGATAATATTTCTAAATGCTTTTCATTATACTTTAACATTTTAATGTAATTATTTCATATATAGTACTGATGTTCTCATTACCCAGAATGCAGTTTCCTTCTATGTACTGGTCATGCATATCTCTGACATCCATAGTCCAGTATTATACCTACCTTATAAAAATTTAAGAAATATTTGGTTGTTAGGTTTTCCTCCACCAATCTGCTTCACCTGCACTACCATTAATTCTTTCTGGTATTTGGTTCCTTTCTTTGACTTCCTGCATTTGATAGGCTGTCAAGTTTTATCAGTTATTCTGAAGCATCTATGTCACAGTCTTTGGCCAGGAGCAAATTAATACCTCTTGCTCCAGGAGATTACATCTTTAATTAAGAATTAAAATTCAGTGCTCATAAAATCTCTCCCTTCCTGCCACAAGTGTGTCTCTTTTCTTTCTATTAACCGCTTCCTTTTCCCCCTTCTTCCTTTCTCCTTTTCTTGCCTTTTTAAAGAATGTAAATGTCATTTTTGACACAGAAATCTCAGTTTGTAGGATATACAAGTTGCAGAAGTAAGACAGGATTACTGCTCTTGCCCCATGAAGAATAATTGATAGTTTAAGGAGAAAACAATGGGTTGAGGTGGAATCAAGAAAGATGTCAAAGGGATAATATCTGGGGAATACCTAGATTCAACAGAAAAGTTTAAGTTACAGGTTTTGTGATTCTACTGATTCCTTTGTTTAATGACCCCAAGAAAAAGTTAACAGAAGTTTATGAGATAGGTTGTTAGCACTTGCTTCTTCCACCTGTGCATGAGTATGTTTTAATGTTAGGCACCTGTTAACCAAAAGGGCTTAACTGAACAGATATGTCCCATGATGCAGTCCTTCAGCACAGAGCACTGCCTGAGCTGCTGAAGGATGAATCTGTTTGAGGAAAGAAGCACCATCCATAATGGTGGCATCATCTTTAAGGGCAACCTGCCTTTACCTCCAATAATGCTCAAGGGAGGAGCAGCTTATCTTTAGGATGGCCAATTCTTTATGGTTAGTATCAGAAATGAGCCTATCAGTCAGACACATGAGACCTTTAAAGGGGCACCAGGGCCATAAACTTTATGAGAAAGGCTAGAGACTGCAGTCAGCCCTCAAGCAGATACACAATTACCCTAAACTCAGTTCAAGGTAAGGAGACTAAATCTTTAAAAAACAAAAACAAAAACAAAACAAAATAAAAAACACTCGCGAAGTCAAGACATATCATATTCATCATGGGTTTTAGAAGCTAAGAGACAGAAGAGAGCAGTTGTCAGACACATCTTTTCCCCTGTAACTATGCAAAGAAAAAGACAAGGAATAGGGGAAAGAGGGAAGCAAGCAATTAGGGTAAAACAGGAAACCAAAAAAGGACAAAAAAAAAAAAAAAAAAGACTGGAAGGGGATTATTTGGAGTCTGTAAATACTTGCCTGCTTATGAAATAAACTCATTGATATTAAGAGGACTTGAAAAATTCCATTGATTTATTCACTGTAGGCAGAAGTTAGAGAAAATCTCATTTTCATGAGCTTTTCCTCCTATCACTCAGTTCCCTGGTGACACAGAAAGTAAACCTTGCTGAGGACTTTCCCAGACAGTTTGACATTTTGTTGAATTAACTGGTATATGTTGTACCAAATTTATCTGCTCTATCTTTCCACTCAAACAAGGAATGATTTCACATTGAGTGGAGTTCTTGGAGCACCCTGAGAACTCTGGAAACTTCCCAGAGTGATCTCTCTTCCCAAGTCTGCCTCAAAATTCCCCCATGTCTCCATGACTGCCTGCCTGAATGTAAAAGGCGAGGGCATTGTAAATCTCAGTGGGATTGCACCTTGACATGTGTGAGGCTGCCTGTGTATACACTGTCACGATGTTTTATCTGGTATACTTCAAGAATGTCTGAAAGAGGAGGGAGGCAGGGAAAATTAAATGAATGAACCATCTTTTCGCTGGGACTATGGAGTCTGTTTTGACTCTTGCATAACAAGTACTTCATATACAAATGTCTAGCTCCAAAATGAATAGTGCATTTGATGATGTGGCTAAGGGTGGGAAGACCATCTGACCCAACTACTTACATGAATGATTCTATGAAGTTAAAGTGTGACTGTAAATTCCTAAGGTTGTTATTACAAAGTGTCACAAAGTGAGTGGCTCAAAACAGCACAAATATGTTGTCTGACAGTACTGGAGGGTAGAAGTCTGAAATCAAGGTGTCAGCAGGGCCATGCTTCCTTTGAAACCTCTAGTGAGGAGTCCTTCTTGACTCTTCCTAGATTCTGGTTGTTCAGCAGCAACTTTTTGAATCCCTTAGCTTACCACATCCTTACTCCAATCTCTGCCTATGCCAGCATTCTCTCCCCTGTAGGTCTCTCTTCACATTACTGTCTTATGATAAGACACAGGTCATGTTGAATTACAGTCCTATCCTACTCCAATATAATCTCATAGGGAATAACTGCAACAACCCTGTTTCCAGTTAAAGTCATATTCTGGGGTTTAGTCTGTCTTTTTTGAGGAGGAAGGAGGTTGCATAGGTAATCCATAGTGGTAACTATAGGAGAAGTGTTACTTGAACAAACTTAGGCCACTTTCTAATTCAGTTGAATAAGCACCTAACTAGAAATACTTGACATCAAAGATTAGAAGAGATTATCAAAATAAAACCACTAGCATGCCATAGGTACTCAAAAGTGTCTGAAAACAACAGTATCCAATTATTGAAGATCTTTCAGATAGATATATAAGATATTTACTATTTACAGTATACAAAACACAAAAGACCCAATAGGGATTAAAAATAGTAATTTTACCAGGCACAGCCCTAAGAGTCTTACTTTCATATAATCTTCATAGTAAACTATGTAACATGTGCAAGCCACAGCCTGGTTTTTTTTCTATAAAGATTACATCTTCAATATTTGTTTTAAATTTGTGAAGACCTCTGTTATTTCATCTATAGAATGAGATGAAATTAACTCCCTGGTCATCTCTTATTTTTTTTTTAATTTTTTAAAAACTTTTTAGTACTGGAGATCGAACTTACAACCTCATACCTGCCAGGCAGGCGGTTATGCCACTGAGCTAAATCCCCAGCCCTATTTTTTGAGACAGGGCCTCACCGTGCAGTTCAGGCTGACCTTGAACTCACTTTGTAGCCCAGGCTGGTCTCGAACTCACGATGATCCTCCTGTCTCAGCCACCCGAGTGCTGGGATTAAAGGCGCGCACCACCGCGCCTGGCTTTTTCTATTACTTTAGCATGGCCAGTATGCTAGCAATTTTTCTCTATGGTTTCATGGCTTCAGTTTAGGAAGTATCCAGGCATTAAAGAATATTAACATTCAAAACATAGCCACAGTGAATTTCATTCATGATCTTCCCTTGCCCTGGGCTCCCAAGTTTGCATCTACTCGACTGGGCCTGCCATGTTTGTCTGTTTTACAGAGCTATTGACAGAAATAAAAACAAAGTGGAGTCACTAAAATACAAGAATGTAGTGGTCTTATTAGAAATAATACTCCAAAGTCAGCTCCATGAAAACTAGACTTTTTATCTCCTCACTGCTAGTTCTGTTGTGCCCAAACACATAACTTGTCCATTAGTAAGTGTCAGTAAATATTTGTGGAAGGAAAGAACGTCAGTAATTACATAGCAGGCAGTTCATGTACAAAGCCTGAGTCGTATCAGAGAAAGTAGTATTACTAGCTTTTGGTAATCACAAACAATATACCTTGACTAGAAAATTTTAAATATATCTTGCTAATTTGAATTTGAAGCTTTGTTGAAACAAAACCATACTAGAAGCTAGATAATGTTCCTTTCCCTCCATATGCAAATGATCACTGGGTAATCTAAATGCCTTGTCTGACTGGAGTGGCTGGTTTGTGTGTGTGGCAATCCTGCTTTAAACTTCCTTGCCAAAGGAACAAACACAAACAGGAAGCTCCTTCTTAGTAACTTTAGTTCTTTCATTTCCCTTCTAAACCATAAAGTTACATTCTTTCTGGTAACAATATAATCAGTTGGCTTAAAGATATGATAACCAATTATAGGACACAGACCTCTGCCATTATTAAACAGATAAAGATACAAGGTGAAAAATGTTTGGAGAAGGAAATCTGGTTTTATTGTATAAGTTCAATAAACTAAGACCTTTTAATCACAAAACTGAGCAGTTTAACATGTTAACTCAAAAAAGTAACATGACGTATCTGAAAATTGGTAATAAGGTCCCAGTCTTGAGAGCCAGCAGCTTTGTTGTGAAGGCAATCTGCCGTGAAGCTCCTGTATTGTTTGTGAATAGAATATTGTCAGTAAGGGTCATTCTGGAATCCCATGAACCATGAGAGCAGCCAGTCATTGGGATGGGAACCTATAAAGACACAAAACCAGAAATGAGGAAATGATTAATTTGGAAGTAAAGATTCCAACTAGCAAATTACTTCATGGAAACAACTGGTTGTGCCCCAAGATGTCCACAGTATTTTAAGAGTTGTATGTATTTCACAAAAACGGGACAAATACCATTTAGAGATTAGTGTGCTAATGCAAGAAGCTCACCATTGTCCCCATGATGTCCACTATGTATAGAAATTGCTTCTAGCTCCAAAAGGGATTTCATCTTATATGGTACTCATTTTTTCCTACTGTTTCAATACTGTCATTCCCTTCTTGGTAAGAGAGTATTTGGGACAACTGAAGTCAGATATCTACAGGAACCAGCAAAGTGGTATCTACCTATCTATCTATCTATCTATCTGATATGATTTGGAGTCATGTGGTGAAGGGACTGTCAGAGCCATCATGAAGCCAAGAAACATATCCATCACAAAGGAGGTAGTGGTACAAGCCTTTAATCCCAGCACTCGGGAGGCTGAGGTAGGAGGAACGTTGTGAGTTCGAGGCTGGCTTGGGCTACAACACGAGTGCAAGGCCGGTCAGAGCTACACAGTGTGACCCTGCCTCAAAAAGCCAGGGCTGGGAGTTTGGCTCAGTGACTTAAGTGCCTGTCTGACAGGCGCGAGGTTGTGAGTTCAATCCCTGGTGCCGCCAAAAAAAAAAAAAAAAAAAAAAATTGGAGGTAGTGGGGTTGATACTTCAGGAGAATTCAACACAGGGTTGTCAGATTGACCTTGCCACATTTCTCTTCTCTTTCTCTTAGTGCATGCAGTTACTCAGTGTTAAAATCCAAATATGATTCAGGTCCTGAGTTTGTAATCTCTACCTTAGGATTTTTTCCAAGGATGCACACTCAAACGCTAGTTCTACAAGACAGTGAAAGCCATTCACATAGCTTCCATGGTTGTCCATTTTGAAAAACCCTGTATTATAAAAAGGCAATGAATTTTCTTTACTACAGAGTTTCTGAGAACCTTAGATGTGTCAGTTACTAAGTGAGCCTCAGAGACTATCCTCAGAGTATAAAGCATTTCCCAAACTCAGCTGACCCTTGGACCCCCTTTCTGTGGATACTTCATCAAAGTGCTTTGGACAGGCACATAGTAATTTGCTTTGCAATAAATAATGTGCATATAATTCCTGTAAGTGAAAATCCTAGGGGACCAGTAGATATTGAAAATTAAGTAAATAGCATGGCTACAATAGAGATGCCTATAAGTGGCCTTGAAAAGTTAAAAACAGCAGTTGCTGCATGTTGCATAGTAGAAAACAATGAGTTTTTTTTTTTTTTCCTCATCAACTACCTTATAAGTTAGGCTTTTTATTTGGTTTGGATTTTTGCATTTTAAATTGAGAGCCTGAGACTAGAGATGATAAAACCAATGCTTCATGTATCTATAAAATAATCTGTTCCCTAATACCAAACATAATCTTGACTTCTCGCATTATTCATTGAAATATTTTTAAGCACCTACTATGTGTCTGGCAATATTCCAGGCAATGAGTACAGTCTGGATTAAATTTCTGCTGTATCTAATACCAGTTTTAATGTAACCCAGGAACCAGTTGAATGTATATGTTTTCACTGCATAAATTTATCATAATGGAAAACTGCTAATGCATAAAGCAATATTGTTTTCATTCCATAAGAGTTTTTCCTGACATTTTGAAAAAGAATAGCTTGGTCTGTAATCATTTACTGAGTCATAGCATAATTTGACTTAGCAGTTTTCAGTTACATAGGTAGCTATAAATCATTTGCTTGTCTATCAGATAGATACTAAAAGTCAGAATGATAGGAGTGTGTTTATGTATTCTGGACAGTTTCTACTGATAATTAGAACACTGCTTCTTGTTAACCCCTAGGGATGTCCACTTTTCTGTTCATACTGCTATCATTTACTCTTCTTTAGTGTCACTCCTAAATATTTATAAACACTGGTATCCAAATCTTATGCCACATCTTTACAAAGTTTCATCCTTGAGCCTTCTGATTGGAAGGAAATGCTTAACCCTTCATAACCTACCAAGTTACTTATCTGTAACTTTCTTAGCACTATTGCTTCTTTCTCTCTCATAGTAAGAAATATCCATTCTTTAATTCAGTAAATATATTCTAAGGGCCTGTTAAATGAGTTGCACAATTACACCGTTCAGCTGACAATTGGACATGTGAAATAGACACCAAGATAAATATGATTCCTGCCAGCTTAACTCTTGTAACCTTAGTCCCATTGTTTGATGATGTGTCAACCAAAGTTCATTTTTATGAAAATGGTCAATTAAGTTTTTTTAAAAAAGCATTGATCCTCTGTCCTTAGTGTTCAAATTTCAATTCCATTTATAGGCAGTAACCTTCTCTGTGCTTAGCCATTGGATACAGATAATGTATAACACTGTCTAAGATGCAGATTTGGGGATCATCCAAGAATTCATCACGTACCTGCCACTTGACAAGAAAATTACAACTCAATTAGTGTGTGTCTATTTGTGCTTTGTCCTCGAGTCTGCTAAGGATGTTTTACCATGCAGATTCAGCCCTGCTCCCCCAATACTTCATCTTTTTCTGTTAATGAAAATTGTCCTTCAACATCTGTTTGTCCTTTAGCCAACAAACTAGTTTCAGTGGCAGCATTATGGTTACAGCCCACAGAACCTTTTTCTGTGCAGTAATTTAGCTGTCAGTCTGGAAGTGGTAAAGCAGCAGAGAGATGGATGCTGAGCCTGAGGCATGCCTGAGCCGACACCCTGCATGGCTCTACGTGGATGTACACTTATTAAAGTAGATAGGAAAAATCTCTCCCCCAATTTTTCTTGGCCATTGCTACACTACAGCTAGGGGAAAATACGTTAGTGGAATACATCTAATTGCTGAGAACCCTCTATTATCCATAGAAAGTCTGGGTTGGGTGTAGAGATCATTTAATATAGAATTGTCCTCAAACCCTGAAAGAGCAAATGATCATGACATTGGTTGCAAAATCCCTTGATACCATAGTATTTCAGACTGCTGCTTTGGAGGTTTTTGGCATGGAAGAAAAGGATGAATGTGGGAGCATTCTGTAGCGGGGTTTATATGCAAAAATCAGTGATTTTAGGCCCATCAGCATACTGATGACTACAGCAATCAACAAATAGATGTATTGTCTCTCTTGATATTTCAGTTTACAGACTATCAAGTTGTTTATTCTTGACTTTAGATGTCTGAAAGAGGCTGGAAAACTCATAGGTCAACTTCTGGTTATCAAAGTAAGTATTTAAAAATCAGTTATAGTTTATACTTTGTTTCAAATAACTTTATAAGGATGAATCAATCTTTTCAAAGATTTAAGGCCTCAGTTAAATTAACAAATCCTTAAATTGAACATTCAACTGAATCTACATAAGCGGTTAATTTTTAAATCTGAGGTCAGTATATCTATAGTTCATGCATACAAAGGCAGTTGCTGAAAGTCGATGACTATTTTAAATACAAATTTACCTGTACTGTCTTGAAATTCCCCAAATTTGTTTCCATGGAACTTCTCTATGCTGATATTTTTAGTGAATAAATAAGTCCATGCTCAAGAAAGTTTGAAAAATTTTCAAAGTGTTTCCGGTTTTGAGGAGTCACCCTGAGTATTTGCCTGTTAGAGATTCTAGTGTCTTATAATTTGTTAAGAATCTAAAAGTTTTTATGTAATAAAAAGTAAAGCAAAATGTTTTCAAGATCTACTTGACTACTAAAATCTTTTTTTTTTTTCCAATCAAACAAATGATCACGTGGAAGAAAAGAGATCATCAATCTGCTTTGAGGAATGTGGAGTTACCTTGCCAAGTCCACCGTGTCCCATGAGTGGTTACCCTTTAAAATGAGATTTCCTTAAAAAAAATCTAGTGCATTAGGATGAGACCTATTGTAAAACTCAGAAAAATTCAGAGTTTATTATTCTTTATGTTACTCAGCCTTTTGTCAGTATAACAAATATATGAGTTAACCACTTTATAAAAAGAAAGTCTGTTTCGACTCATAGTTTTGGCGGTTTTGGTTCATGATCGTTTGGACTCATTGGATCGGAGCCAGCATCAAAGCAGCACATGATGGTGAAAGTTAAAAAGAAGGAAGGGGAGGGGAAAGAAAGAGAGAGGGTAACAAGGAGGAGAAAGGGAAGGAGAAAAGAGCATTTAGGTTCTTCTGAAAGGTTACATCCCCATGATCTGAGCCTCCCTCTAGGCCCAGCTTTTAAAGGTTCCACCATATTTGAATAGCACCCAGCTGGGGACCAAGCCTTTACCAGTGGGCCATTGGGCACAACCCCAATCCAAACTATGACAGCATGAACCTGTCCAAACCTTCAAATGAGAATTAATCATTCTTAGGTTAGTGAACTTGTTCAGGAGTGGAGTGTTCTCTTTTGATGATGGATATTCTTTTATCTACCATTTCACAGAATAGGTAAAACCTGAATAAACCATTCTTTACACTTAGTGGTAAGAAACATGCTTTAGGGAATTACTGGTATTTTGTTTTATCACTCTAACATTTCTATCTTTTTTTCCTTCCCTTCCTCCTTTTTTTATCTTTCTTGTTCTAGGCTCTCATTTACAATCTGCCAATTTTGCATTATACCTTAAGCTATTCAGTACATCCATCTTCCTTTATTCTTTCTTGAACACAAAATTAAAGGAAAACACTGCCACTTTTATATATCTATATGTGTAATTTCTTAGTCTTGATGAGGGTCCGTTTCCTCTCAAATGATGAAATAAGAAAAACATGGCTTCACCTTTTATTTTGTTTGTAAGCCAGCTCTTCTGTAACTATTCCATATTTATTTCAACTCCATTTCCATAATTTTAATTTTCACTAACCTCATTAATCTAAACTTACAATGAACTAAAGTTCATTTGCCCAATTATTTCATCAATCACAGTAGGCCAATGTGTTGTAACAAGTAGACCAAGATATATAATGCTTTTAAACTCGGAAGAAGTTTATTTCTTGTTTACATAACAAACTAGAGTGGGTGTTCTAGGTTAAAAGCTGTTCTCCTCCACGTAATCATTCAGGCTCCTTCCATCTGTGGCTTTTCCCCTCAACCTGTTAGGAGTCATCATGTTCACACTGGGTTCACCAGCGGGACATGGTGTCCCAACCTTCTAATCCCAGCATTTGGGAAGCTGAGGCAGGATTGTTGTGAGTTCGAGGCCAACCTGAACTACAGAGTGAGACCCTGTCTCAAAAACAAACAAACGAAAACCGTGAGTTCACCATATCCAAACTTCTAAGTTAAAGGGAAGAGAATATAAGAGAGACACACCCTTATCTCTTAATGGCACTGACCTAGAAGTGTCCCATATCATATGCACTCACATTATCCTCTGGCTATTGGAATGATGAATTCTGATCAGTCCTTAATCATAGGCTCACCTCTTCTTCAGTTCCCATCAGAAGAGCATGCAATGAAATGTCCATAGTAGACAGCAGGTGGGTTAGCAAAACAAGGAAAGCCTTAGTGAATAAGATAGTGAATTAGATTTAAATCACATCCAAATAAAGTTTGAGTGATTTGAAAGATGCGTATTACTGATATTTATCCCACAGGTGAAGTTGGATGTTGTAGTTAAGATTACAGATTCAAGATTTTTCTGGCTTCAAAGCCTGAATGCATCACATTTTACTCATGTAACCTCTTAGCAGTGTAACCTTAGGAAGTTAATTTTTAGTACAACTATTTCTTTTACCATAAAATGTGGAGAATAAATGCCTCATAAGTTTATTTCTGAAGACTAAATGAGATAATACTTATTATTTGCTTTGAATAACTCCTAGCACATAGTAAGTGCTCAATGAATGTTAATTATCAGAGTAATGGTGATTATGCTCATTTGGATTATTATTCATTTTTTGTCTCAAATGCATGTTTTATGAATGTATTTGATTCTAAAAGACAAACCTTTTGACAAATGAGAAATCTTGGAACAATGTTACTAGAAACCATAGCACAATTTATTTAACTTCATGTCTGCTGCCACTTGCTTTACTTTCTGATGGTTATTTCCATTTGTTTTCACAAAAGTCAGTAGTTTCCTGTGTCTTCATTTAAAATAGATTTTTATGTAGATCATATAATCAGTATCTGAAACAAATAAAATTAGATTCTTGCAAGTGTAGTTACAGAATGGAAGGTATAGACCTGAAATTATAGTTCACAGGATGGTTGCAAAGGGCAGTAGTTTTGCTAGCAAGGAGACCAAGAGTAGAAGGAAAATTCAAGAGGCTAGGTTAGACATTTCACAACAGAGACTGAAGGGAAGGAGTCAAATGTAGACAAACAGAAACATTATTTGGCTAAAGGAAGACCTTCATTTGGTTTCCTACTAGCTCTTTCACACTTCTCTTTACCACTTTCTCTATCAATCCTCCAGTGACTTGATGCACCATGTCTAATTCTCCATAAATCAGCTAAACTTTCGAGTGATATTGACAGTGGCTTTCCCAACTCCATTGTTCTCTGTCAAGAGTTTTATTCAGTCTCAAAACAATTTGCCAAGAACGCCCTTGTTTGCTTGCCACGCTGGTCTTTGTTCAGGCAGAAAACTTTGATTTATAACTGTATGTAATTGATGGCTACAGGGTAGGGGCACTATAGCTCATGCTCCTCCTCTTTTAATCTAGCTTCGTTTAGAAATCCATGTAGTGGCGCATTCTCAAGGGAATGGGCTGGGAAATTTTCCATATCCCCAATGGGAGACCATTAATCACGGTGAGGAGTGTGTTTGTGAAAGTAAGGAAAACAAAAGTCAGACCACCTCAAGATGGCTTATCAAAGAATAGATGTTAAAGCTAATGTATTCATTGTGGGGCATTTCTAAAGAAAAATGGAGCTATTTGGTGAACCAGATACATTTGCTACTCCAAAAAACGAAATTTGACATTACTACTTCAGGTTATTAGTATTGAAAAGCTGCTCCCAAAGCCCCTGACTAGTTGCTAAGTCATTGATTTTGGAACAGTTGAAAGCTTTTTTTAAATGGCAGAGGTCTCTCTTTGCTAATAATGAAAAAGAAGGAAAATACAGAGGTTTTTTTTTGGTTTTTTTTTTTTTTCTTGTCAGCTTTATCACAGTGTAGCTTGCAGTTCCTGTCATTCTAGTATTTGCTGAATTTAATGCCAGGGTCTCTCCTCACCCTGTCCCCATCCTTTTATTAGTTCAAAAGGAGGCTATGGAACTTTTTAAGTTAACATTTCTTTAGGATGCAAATATTGATACCAAGTTTCTGAAAGTAATCAAAGGTTCTTCTCAAGGGTTAAAGAATGAAAATAAAGTGAGCCAAATTTTTAAAACAGTATTCACTGAAAAGAACAGACTTTTCAATTTAATTTTGGTTTATTTTAGTTTTCTTCTATAAAAGTTACCTTGCAAACTAAAGTTATTTTATAATGAATAGCATGCTCTGAAGAAAAAGTACATACATATTTTTTGAATGAATTATCTTGCCAAAATTAGAGTAATACATCAAAAACACAAAATCAGAGTACTGTGTACTGTACATTTTAGTTTGCTTACTTATACAAAGTAGTTTAGTGGGCAGGGATAAATAAATGAAATAAGGAAGAAAACTAAACATAGTTAAAAACACTAATGGGCACCAGATCATATCCCATAAGCATCTTGTGAATTATGAAAATATATTGAGATGCCGCTAGTATCAGTTCATTGTATCTGGTTACTTAACAGCTGTCACCACTGAAGTCATTGAAGTGGCACTTAAAGTGGTCTGAAGCAAGGAAGCTATGGTTCATTTTCTTCATGCACCTGTTGATATTAGCCTTATTTAAAGTTTTATTTTGCATTGTTATATATCAGTGAGGTTCAGAAATAGCAAGTGTTTCCTTAGAAGGGAAGCCAAGATTATTCACAACTCATTTTCTCCCCTTTAAAGAGTTTGAACTGAAATAGTTTCCATTATGAATGATCTTGGAGTTAAAATGGAAGTAGTGCTTTTCCTAGATTGTATTCCTAGTTCAATCCAAATCCTTTGAAGTTAAGAGACCATTCCCAGATGTTAGTACGTTAGCCCCCAGAGTCCCTATTTAATGACACTAGAATCAAATTAATCCCTTACCATTAGGCCTGACATGGGAGATAGCCTCAATCAGGTCTAATGATGTGACTTATCAGAAAAATATTCATTAACTAAATGACAGAAAACAGTAATTAAAATCCATAGTTCATTCAAATGGAAGCACAAAGCAACACAGGCATAGAACACCATCAAAGAATTAAAGATCCATTTCCTCGATGGGAGCAAGACAAACTCTGAGGAGATAACTTACCTCTTGACACCTTTGCATATCACCAACAAGAACTTCATTCAAAATAAACCTGATACAGAGATGAGAACCTACATTCTGATGCTTTTTAGTTCTTTCCTAGGAAACAAAATGAATGTATGAGGGTAATTTCTAAAATAGGATGTTCTTAAAACTTTCTCTGTTTCTTGTATTTATATTTGTTCTAACACCTTTGCATTTCAAAATCAGTGTTTAACTTGTTTTGCATAATGATTTCATTGTAAGAAATATTTTCATTACCTGTGTCAAATATGTAACTCCTTGTCTTAGAACAATCTCCCATCATTGTCACTTTTGTCATGCACCCCTGTGCTCTGAAGAAGTGAAAGCTTCAGAACAAAATGTCATTCTGGAGGTCTTCCATTGTGTATCTTCCTGTGTGACAGTCATTTGTATAAAGTGGATGTTGCTGTTTTGTGAGGGGAGTCAAGTATTTTTGTTAGACTTCTGGGATGCAGCCCTTAATTATAAACAATGAACCTCTTCTTATTTCTTGTGTAAAGTTCAAACTAGACAAAAATAAAATGTTTATGGGATGAAGAAGACACAAATACCCTCCCCAAATTAAGTCTGACTCTTAATCTTAGAGAAGACTTTCATGAGTAACTATTATGTGGTTTATCTCAATAACCATGTGTTGTTCAAATTCACACTCCAGTTTTCATGTTGGGGAAAGAGATGGTTTCCTTCAAGAAGTATTAAGTAATCAAGGAATCCTTCTACATTTTGGTGGGATATAAACTAGTGCAACCACTATGAAAATCAGTGTGGAGTTTTCTCAAAAAGCAGAAACTATAAATTTCATTCGACCCAGCTGTTCTTTCTGGGTATCTCCCCAAAAAAGTTAGACATCATATTCTAGTGATACATGTATGCCCATGTTTATAACAGCACAATTCATAATAGCTATATCTTGGAAACTGCCTACATGACCATCCACAGATGAATGGATAAAGAATTATATGCAGTGGGGTACTACTCTGCCATAAAGAAAGGTAAATTTGAGTCATTTGTCAGAAAATGAATGCACTTTGAGATTATAATGTTACGTGAAATAAATCTAACACACAAGCTTAAATATTATGTATTTTCTTTTATATGAGAAGCCCAAAGTATAAATTTTTTTTTTAAAGATAGACAATAGAACACAGAGAGATAGATCTCTTCAAATGGGATGGGAATCCAGTGATAGAGGAAAAGTGAGGGAAGGGAGGAGTAGGAAA
The DNA here is from genome assembly GCA_004363535.1 of Dasyprocta punctata. Classification (NCBI taxonomy): domain Eukaryota; kingdom Metazoa; phylum Chordata; class Mammalia; order Rodentia; family Dasyproctidae; genus Dasyprocta; species Dasyprocta punctata. Next base: position 24,776 of record RJWM01009257.1, read on the forward strand.
GTAAAGATAATTAATATATGTTAAATACATGGACAGATGTAAACATTATGTACTGCAAACCTGTACTAATAAAAAATTAAAATTGAAAGGTAATCAATGACTGTAAAAATGCTACATGTGTATTATTATAATAAAATATGAAGTTGATTGGATGTGTTCTGGAGAACTGGTTTAAGGGAAAAATTGAAACAGCTTTGAATGCAATTATATAACTGAGGAATGGATTTCTCTATCTGTCTGGGGCAATAGCAGCCATTGGATCATAGGGTTTAGAGTAAATGTTTCATCAGTAGTGCCTATTTAAGGATCACTATGGAACCAACAACTCAGGTCCCTAGGAAAGCCCATGTAAACTGCACTAAAGCGATATGTACAAGGGAGCAGAAGTCTGTTTATTTATTTTTAAGAAGTGAAGGTGCCCTGTGCTATCTGGATGCTTTCTGAGGTTTGAGGGCTTGCTATCTTCCACTGGCAACGTTGAAAGGTAAGCTCAACCTGCCCTGGGATTTTATGATCCCCTTAGGAAAGTGAATTCTCACACTCTCTCCCTCTTAAGCAGGTGTGTGTGGAGAACAGGTGAAACAGAGGTGTGAGATTTGCTTTATCACCCTCTGTCCTACCAAGAAATAGCAGCTTCCAACTGAATTTTAAACTGGACAGCTCATTTTGCTTTCTGCAGAATCCACCATCTGTTTCACATGGGGTAGACATGAATTTTATAGATTTTACCATTAGGTTTTAGTTTGTTTAGATTTTTTTCCCCTCACTTACTCTCTGAGTGGTCATAGACATAAATGCATGCAGCTAAGTGTGACTGTAATATTTGTAGAGTGGGCACTAAAAGACGTTTGTCACATTAAAACAGTTGGGTACATTTAAAAGCATTCTGGAAATTGAAATCTGAACATCTGTATCAAAACAAAAAAGTCAAAATGTATAATCTGTTGTTACTACTCTCAGTATTGATGGGGAAAGGTTTAATTTAGGGTTTATTTGTCCCTCTGTGGTGCTCTGTACTCGCATTGGTATGTTCTACATATTCAGCTAGGTTTTTTCCAAACTGATAGCAATGTATCCTGCAAGGTGGTTCAATCAGAAGATGTTGTGTGGAGATTTATTTCAGGATCTGAGGGATGGTGTAGTGGTGTGCTGCTTCACTCAAATTAAGAAAACGATTGCAGCACAATGTTCTTTCATGGACTCGGAGTATTTGGATAATTGAATGGCTATGCTCTGCCTTACTATAGTTTGGGAAGTATCTTTCTGAGATTGGGGAATAGTAGAAACAAGTACTTTTACAGCCAGGCTCCAGGAATCTGCTGACAAGGCACTTAGGAGAGAGGAGGTGTTTCTTTCTATTGCTCAGAAAAAGTTCACAAAATCTTTCCCATCTGTTAAATTAGGAGAAAAAAATGTCTAACAAAGATTGCAAACTATTGTGATGTTGAACTTCTTTGAGAACAGAATAGCAAGGCAAATACTCCATAGTGCTTTTTTTTTTCCCTAAAGTTGTATTTAGGACTTTTATGGTTGATTTATTTGCCTAAGATCTTTTCCTTTCTTTTTTTTTTTAATTTAAGAGAAAATGGACACAGAAAAGAAAAACAAAAAGCAAAAGAGACAAACAAACAACAACTACAACAACAAATCCAATACAGTAACATTATAGGTTTACAAAGTGAGTTGATTGGAATTTGACAGTAGTTGTAATATTGCATATCGTTACCTTCAATGGGGTTGTTTAGATTAACAGCTATAGACATGTAAAACTGATCTAATCATATGAGTATTAACTGTTCTTTTTCAATAACTAATGCATTTAGTAGTACAGTCACTTTAACTATCTTATGTATACCTATATACAAATTTATGTCTTTTTCCTTTTCCCTTCCTTCTTTCCTCCTTTCCCCTTGTAATACCTATTGTTATCTTCAAAATTACTATCCATACCATCAGGCATGATACAATCAAACAAAATAGTACAGGATAAAACCAATGAAAAACAAAACAATGGAAGCAATACATAGTAAAATAACACTGATTACTATAATGCTTCATGTTATCTTCTAAGCAGTTGCTAATGTCATCAGTCATAATACAATCAAACAAACCAAAATAGGATAAAATCACTCAAAACAAAACAATGAAAGCAATATAGGGTTTCAAAACAAGGTGATCAGATAGCAATAATGGCTAGCATAATGTGTTTTGTTATCTTTGAAATAGCTGTCTATGCTATCAAATATAATAAACTTAGGCAAACCGAAATAGAATAAGACCAAACTAAACAACTCAATGAAAACAATACAGGACTTAAATCCTGATGATAGATTAACAATGGCCACTGTCTGCCCTTTTTAGACACTTCCTCCCCCTTCATTTTTATAAAAAATGTATTTTGAATCCTACTAACTCCTTTAGTTTTTTTTGTACTAGGGAGATAACATGATGCTCACCCATGTGGTTCTGGGCCATTTCATCCATGAACATATTTTTAAGTTGTATCCATTTACTTACAAGAGGCTTGAGGTTATTTTTCTTTATAGCTGAGTAGCTTTCCATTGGATAAAAATGCCAAACTTTTCTTGTCCACTGTGTAGGTAATAGGCAAGCTACCCCCACTTCTTTCTGGTTCCCTGTCACATACAGCATTGTTCTCTCTCCTTTGACTTGCAGTCTATGAACCCCCTTTCGAGTTCAATGTGTTTCTTGTATAAAGCATATTGGTGGATCCTGTCTCCTGATCCACTCTGCCTGTGTTTCTTTCCATTGGTGAACTGAGGCCATCTACGTTAATGGTTAAGGCCAACATGCACTGCCTTGTCTCCGCCATGTCATTTTCCTGCAGTTGGCTGCCCACTTTTCCTCTCTTTTCAATTGTCTGCCCTGCTCAGCGATATCCCTCTGCCACTGCTTCTGGAGCTGTGGTCTTTTTTTATCTCTCTCTAAAATGTCCTTCAGTATTCTTTGTAGGGTTGGCTTCGTGGTCATAAATTCCTTCAGATGTTCTTTGTCGTGTAAGTATCTTGTTTCTCCATTAATTTTGAAAGATAGTTTTGCATGTCACATCAATCTGAATTGGAAATTGTTTTCTTTCAGGGCTTGAAATACTTCATTCCAAGCTCTTCTTGACCTGATGGTTTGTGTTGAGAAGTCTGTTGTGATTCTGATGGGTTTTCCTTTATAGGTGATCTGTTTCTTTTCTCTAACAGCTTTTAATATTCTGTTTTTGTGTTGAATTTCTGAAATCTTGATTATTATATGTCTGGGTGTAGATTTATTTTGCTTATGGTTAGCTGGAGTTCTGTATGCTTCACTTATCTGAGGGTCAATTCCTTTTCTCATGCTTGGGAAGTTTTCTAAAATTATTTCTGTGAATAGGCTTTTAATTTCATTTGTACTGAACCCTGCTTTTTCACTCACACCTTTTATTCTTAAGTTATGTTTCTTTGGGTTGTCTTACAGCTGTTGTACTGTTACTTCCAGGTTCCTTGTTATTTTTAAGAGATCTTTCTTTTCATGATTACAAGCTACAAACCTGTCTTCAAGCTTTGGAAGTCTATGTTTAGTTTCTTTCAGGTGGCTTTGCCAACTTTCACTGGAGGTTTTGATTTCCTGGTTATCTCTTTGAATCTGTTTCATGTATTCTAAATCTTTTTTGTATTGTTCATTCAAGGTTTCCCTCATTTTCCTATGCTCCAATTTTTCATCTATGTCTCCTTTAGAGTTGCCTAGCAGTTCTTTTGTTATGTTTTTCATTTCTTACTTTAGTTGAGTTAGTATTTCTGTTCTAATTTCTTTTATAGCCTCTTGAAGTTGTTTCTTTACTTCAGTTGCCATCACCTCAGAAACTTCAGTTGTGGGACTCCCAATCTCTTCTGCGTTTGCATCTCCTGGACTTGCTCTGTTTGGATTGGAGGTCAGAGACTGCCTTTTGCGTCTTTGTCTTGACATATTCCTGGGTTCTTCTGGGCAAATGGGTACTGGGGAACCAGGCACTCCTTGCATTGGCCACAATTTCTCTGAAGTGAGACTGGTTCTTCTAGCTAATGCTGATTATGGATATCTGATGGTTGCCATTGTGGGCACTGTTACAGTGCTATCTGCTGCCTTTCCCCAGCCTGCCTGGGCTCCCCAATGGCTGGTACAGTGCACGCAGGGGCAGGGCCACAGCCTACAAACCTGGGCTGGTGGGCCGATTACCCGCAGACTCTCCCCCACCACCCCTGGAGTGCCTGCGGAGCCGCTGTCTCCAGACCCAGCTGGTTACCTGCGCTGACCCTCCAGGTTGGCCCCCAAAATGTGTGCAGGGGCAGGGCTCAGCCTGAGCAACCTCCACGGGTCTGCGCCCAGCTAGGAGTCCCCAGCCCAACTCCAAGATGTCTCCCAGCCAATCTCTTTTCTCTGGCAGGAGGGTGAAGACCTCTGCACACTCACCATCAGCCAGTTCAGTTCTCCAGGTCTGCCCCGCCCCGTCCACTGCCACTCTCCTCCAATGCTGCTTCTCTCGGCAGAGGCCTCCAGGGTCGCTGCTGCCACAGCACCTTGATCATGTGTCCCCAGGTTCCAGCAGGTCCTCTCATACAATGTGTCTGGCTCCAGGCAGAGGTGCTGCCAGCTACCACATTCTTTGTTGAAGTGTTTCTTTTTACTCTTTCTGTGGGGTTCAATTCTCACTTTAGATTCTTCCTGGGTCCAGAGGACCCACTTCCTTCCTTCTTGTCTTCCCCATGTTGCTTTATTCTGGCATCTGGATGGTATCTCTCAGGGAGGCTGTTTACTCTGCTGCTTACTGTTCTGCCATCTTGAATACCGCCCCCCCCCCCGCCTTTTTTAAAGTGAAACTCTTGTCTCATCTGCTAATTGTTGTCAGGTATTCCTCCAGAATTTAGAAGAAACTGAAACAAGCATTAGTTGTGTACTGGTTTATTTTTGCTATTGTTTCTAATACCACCTTTTTCAGCATGCCATTAAGGTATACTGTACATTCCCTTTTTAAAAACTTCAGCCCTCTTCCAACACCACCAAATAGGTGGTTCCTTAGAAATTGTAGTCTTTCACTCAAATTGTATGCCTGCTAATTTTTGTCCAGCAAAGAATATAGAGTAGCATCATTTTATAATTTTATAAAAGTTTTGTTAATGTTTTATTTTTGACAAAATGGGCCCTAAGAAGTATGTTTTCTTGCTATGTAATTGCTATTGATTATGGGGACAAATTTCCTCACTGAGTAGATTCTCACACAAGGTTATCCAAACCCAAGTTTCAGGTGTAAGGGGGAATGTTTGATGTAATGGTCATTTTCCTTTGTGCTCTTGTCTAATCGCTAATGTTCATTTAGGAGGTAGGGAGAGAAGATTGAGTTTACCACTTAGAAGAATTAAGATGCTCCTTATACCATTACAGGTCTTTGGGGAAAGGGGATTTTACATTTACATTATTCCAGTTGCCATGTTTGGCAGCCCATCCCCAGTTAAAGCACACGTGTTGCTCATATGGTATTGACTACAGATTCATCTCATGTCATGGTCATCATGTGATCTGATGCAGGTGGCGAATTAGAATTCTCTTGCTCATGGGGACAAATCACTCTTCGTGAGCTTTGCAAACATTCTTAACTGGAAGATTATATTTCATTTCATTTTTAGTTTTGTGATCCACTACTATTTGAAGCTCTGCAAAGTTTCTCCTATTGTACAAGTGTCTGGGTTTAATTTTTTAATGAAAATCAGGAGTAATATGTCTGTGGACCTCTGCTGAGAATGAAGCTTGTAAAACATCAACATAGTATTATATAGACCAGACTATGGGACTTTTCCTATCACCAGCATTCTACTGGAATTGAAATATACCTAGGGCTTCTTCTATTCCCCTATTTAATACATAATTGTTTTGTATTATACATAACATGTTCATATCTGGATGTCCCCTGCAAAGACTCATGTGGTCATAGATGGAGTGTTTCCAAGTTGGCTGGATCTATAGTGTGGTGGTAGGGTTAGGAATGTGATGCTGGGATTGAGAGTGCCCCACCCTGGATAGGTTATAACGGACAGAAAGAGGGATGCTGCATCATTTATTGCTTTGTGCTGTTGCTGCTGCTTGTCTTCTGCTACCTCCTAACTGCTGTTCAATGACCTTCTGCCATGCCACCCTGCCTTGGAACCAGCCAATTATGGACTGAAACCTCTACAAACTGTGAACCAAACTAAACCTTTCCTCCTTTACCTTTGGGTTTTGGGTGTTTTGTCTCAGCAATGAGAAAAGTAACAAAGACAATAACAAATCATCTACACTCTCATTCTTTGATCAAATGCCTCCTGTGCCTGTGTGCCTTGGGTGGGGGTGCTGTAGTGTTCAGAACAGAATTTCTCAAACTAATGTGCATTCAGATGACCTGGAGTCATGTTAAAATGCAGATTTCATGAAGGAAGTCTGGGGAGGTGCATGAACTGCTTTGGTTTTGAAACATACTTAGTGATGTGGCTGCTTCAGATCTCTGTGTAACAATAGAATAAGACACCCTCTGTGAACTTGTAGCATAGAAGGCTGTATATGAGATTATACGCATAACAGAAGAGAAACTGAGGAGGGAAACTGGTTGTTAACACAAATTGCCTACAATGTGTGAATTGTGTCTGGCTAAATGTACATGGAGTAGTCCGTGATCTTTCTGAAGTCCTCTGTGTGGGTTGAGAGACAGGCATAAAATCATGAACTAAATAAGAGTGCGACAGCACCCACTTCCAAAGACAGTAGCAACACCAGGGGAGGCAACCACCTTGTTCCTGTTGGGTAGGGAGGTATCAAGGAAGGTGACATCATTCATCTGTATGTTGAAGGCTGACAGCTTCCCAAGTTGGCGAGGTAGGAACAGGGATGTGCCCATTCAAAGATAAAGAGTACAATGTAGTGGAGAGGGCTGAGAATTTCACCTTTTCTGGGACAGGGGCTGCACATTCAAGGATATTAGGAAATGTACTCATTTATATGAGTTCACACTTCTAAAAACCTGTCATGTGTCAGGTGTTTAACATGTATTAGTTTTGTGGGTTTTTTTTTTTGAGGGGTATTATGGATTAAAACAGAACCTTCACACTAAGCTACATCCCAGTCCTTCCCCTTTTCAAAATTGTTTAGAGACAGGATCTCACTAAGTCATTAAATTGCCAGGGCTGTTCTCTACTGTGTAGTCTTCCTGCCTCAGCTTCTCAGAGTGCTAGGATTATAGGCCTGTGCCCCCATGCCCAGTCTAGTTCTACTTTGATAAGCATAAAGTGGAGGCAGATAAACAAGACTGTAGAACTTGCTGACAGGTGCACAACTTCTCAGAGACTGAACTGGACTTCAAGCTTATGTCACCATGAGAGCAAATCCCTGAATATTTCCCATCTGCCAATCTTGGGGAAGTAAGTACAGGCCAGGTCATAAAGAGCCCTGAAAACTATACTAAGGGGTTTAAACTGGATTCCTAAATCAGTGGGAAACCTTAGAAGGCTTTTAAGAAGAAAGATGACTTTTTAAATTCTGAAAGCTTTGCAGAGGACAAATTAAAAGGGATCTGGAGGATGATGAGTAACTGACAACTATTAAGCACCTAAAATTGTCATCCTACAAGTGCTCCAGGAAAGCATGAGCCTTCTGAAATTTCAAGAGCTTATAGTCTCATCCAGGAGAAACATCTTTACATAAAACAAAATACCAAGTAAAAGATCCATATGTACTCATGTTCACATTAATGATTCAGTACATACTATTGAGATGCAAACTAGCATTGTCCAGACCTGGAGAAAAGGGTGGTAGGGTCCCAGAATTCTAAGGATACTTCCATTGCCTTAAAACTTCACCACTGAGTTACTAAATTGAGTTCACTCCACACATTCACAATTGTCATTGTCTTTGTATCACAGATCTCTTCAGTGCTGTTTTCCAGCCTGACCACCATTAATATCACTAACCTGTAATTTAAACTCTCCCCAAGAAGGTGCTTTCTTTAGGTAAGGGATGATGGCACCTGTAGTCTATATACTCATCCCATGTTGCCTAACAGTGATTTATTGGGTGCCAACTGTTCCTGAGCAAATAGCAAAATTACACTGGAAAAACTCCCAGAGGACGGTATTGTCATTCTCATTTTGCAGCAGGAAAAACTGCATAACCTAGTTAGAAATTTTCTGAAGTCAGAGTTACTTTGAATCAGAATTCTGACCCAGGTCTTCTTGATGCCAAACCCCTGGCACCTTAATCTTGAGAGTACTGGCTGTCTGGGTATGCCTTACCATGTCTCTGGGCTGCTTCCTAATTTTCAAAACCCTTTGGCTTTTGTTTCTGGTATATTTTTTTCCAACAGATGTTGGAGAAGTAAATAATAATTATCCCATTTGACAGATGAAGAAAAAAGAGACTGGGAAAGTAAAGGTATCATCCCAAAATCACAGTTAATTAGGGCTGCTCTTTACTGCTTCTGGTCTCGTGTCTAATCTTTCTCGCTCCTTGGACTCAAAGCCTCATCCCGAGGAACAGTTGTTCCTAAACTTTCCTGTATATGGCCACAACTGGGACATCTGAAAAATTCAGATGCCTAACTCTTTCCCTGTACATTGTGATTTACTTGCTATAGAATGCAATGGATTTTTGAAAACTCATTACATGTTGCTGATATTCAACAGATTTAGGAACCATTGCTAGGGCTTTTGAGATAGTAGGTTTACAATTGCTTTAGGGTAGGTAGAGTTTCTCAAAATGTAGTCCTTGGACCAAAATCTCATCATCAGGGAACTTGTTACAAATGCAAATTTTTGGATTCCATACCAGGCTTAAGAAACACATTTTCTGGGGATAGAGCAAGAAAAAGCTTTCCAAGTGATTCTGGTTCAGGCCGAACCCCTTGGCCACATGTCCTCCCAACAGGTTTATGATGTGGAACATGGTGACCAGCTGTCTGCTATTTTTACCAAAGCCAGAGCTCAAGAGAAATATATTTAAATATATTTCGGTTATATTTAAATGCAAACGACAGTAAAAGGCATTTAGGTTTATGTTAAAAGATGGATTTCCTGGTGGTGTAGGTTGCCAATAACAGGAATAAAAAACTGAGGGAGGATTTTGGAATCTTTTTGGGGGTGGCTAGAGTACTGAACTATCAAAACGAAAGAAAGGAAAAGGCAGAAATGGGCCTCTGGAGAAAAAGGAAAGCAATAAGTACTGCCATCTGACTTCACTTGAGCATTTACAGTCCTTCCTTCCTGTGCTTTGAAGTTAAGGGTGATGTCTTCTTAACTGGCACCTTTTATTTTCTCCTGCAAATCTCCATGTGGTTGAAATCTTCCAAACAGTGCTGCACTTGTGGCAGAAAGCAGGCCTTCACTGCCTGCCTGGGAAGTGAAGAAACTGGGTTATAGATGGCAAAGTGACTTCTCTCCTGCCTATTTCCCATTACCGGCCTATTTACAGGCATCATTTCCCTGCTACTGCAATTATTGTTTAAATATTATAATTTTAAGTAGCTCAGTATATTAACTAATTTCCCTAATGTTGCGTGTTCATTTGATGTGGGTGGTTTTTATCATATTTTTCAAGTTATACCCACTGAACTTCACTCGGTGACTGTTTGGGCTAGGTTTTATTCATCGGTATGACAATGATTTGTGAACAAATTAGGATTGCAGGGTATCAGGATGGGCAAGGAGTTAATGGAATATAATTGTTTAAATTGAGAACTTGTTTGAGGCACTAAGAAGGGAGAGAGGTAAGAGAAATATTTATGCAAGGCTAAAGACCATTGGAGATGCTGTGGGAAAAGATGGGAAGAAATGTGTCAAATTTTATTGTGCAGATACAATAAATCATCCATTTGTTTGACTTTACTCATTAGTCACCAGTTTTAAAATGTTTGTGACATAAGCAAAATATCGCCCTTTAATTTAATAAGTTATTCATTTTTCTTTGTATCGTTTTTAACCGATATTTGACCTTGAGGTTTGATGTTGATGTCATTTGACTTTTTTTGTTTCCTTCATGTAGTAAGCAATCTATGTTTAAAAGTGTTCTAAAAGCACTGAGGAAAAGAAACAAGAGATGGTGGAGGAGACGTCGGGTTAGTCACATTTACAGGAGTTGGGTGGGTGTGTTTCACCTCCTGGTATCTCAAGATGGGGAGCCCTGCATATTAAATATCTGCCATTTGAGGCTCCTGGAAGGACTCATGTATTCGTAGACATTGGACATAACATTATCACAAAAGCATAGGCCCTGCAATGGGAAAATACCTTGTAACTATTTCATTAACTAGGAAGTGAAATGGGCTATGAAAAGATGTTTCTTACCAGTTGCCAAAAACCCCTCAGCTTTCCATGCCTGTAGGACTGAATAAAAAGGACTCAAGAAACTTTACTACTGATAGCTGGAAATAAAAGGAGGTCTCCCAAACTTTAATAACCTTGCTTTTATGGGTTGTACCTGTTGGATTTTGTAGCAGTTTAGCCAAAAGGGTACCAGTGATTTGAAAGCTAAAGGTAGAACAATCAGTGACAATTCAAGGAAGAATCTGCCCATTATGCTTCCATTGTTAGGCTGCAACTCAAAGACTCATTCAAATAAAATGATACAGTTTGAGATGTAGTTTGCTGAGATTCTTCATGGAGATGAACCAAATCTGTTTGACCACTGACTCCAACCACTTAAAGCAGAGGAACTGAAAAAGAATCTAAGACTTCTTAAAAAAAAAAAAAAAAAAAAAAAAAAAAAAAAAAAAAAAAAAAAAAAAAAAAAAAAAAAAAAAAAAAAAAAAAAAAAAAAAAAAAAAAAAAAAAAAAAAAAGATCGGGGAGGGGATGATAAGAAGCATAGGTAAAAGAAATCTAGTCAATGCAAATCTCCAGATACAGCTGAAAAGAGAGCCACAGAAAAAGAGTTAGGTGGTTACTTGAATGTTTTTATAAGGTAATAATATGCTTTCATCATATGGAGGGAAGAGAAAATCAATTTTACTAACATCATATATGGAAATATTGCAATAAAAATATTTTCCACCTATGCAGCCACAAAATGTTACTCCATGGAGAGCAGTGCTCCAATAAAATGGCAGCAGAATTCTGGACATTATCTAGACAGGTCCTAAGTCCAGTTGAACTCAGCCCCTCACTTTACTTCCTTTGTTATGCTCGGTTTCACATTGATTTCTTGAATTATAGACGATTCTCCCTCAGGAAAATGGAGTTTCATCTCCCTATATGCTTATGGAAATCCTGCTCTACTTTCACTCTTGAATTCTGAGCAGGTACCACATGCCAACATTGGGCTAGAATGGAATGAAATCTAAACGGGGAAACTGTGGTCCCTGTCCTCAAGTTATTCATAGTCCTTTGGAATTTCAGTCCATAGTGCCATATGCCATATAAGTACTGTAAATGTTATTTATTTAACTTTAACAAAGTATAATATACATGCAGAAAGGTGTGCACACAGTGCTGTGTGATTTCAGCAGCAGTGAACAGGACACTGTAGGATGGGATTCTGCATGTGCCTGAGTATCCGGGAAGACTTTTCACTGGAAGCAAAGCTGGAAGTAAGACCTGAGGAGAGAGTAGAGAAAGGTAGATAGTGAAAAAGAGGGCTTGTATTACAGGACAGGAATTCTTCCAACCCACCATCACCAGAGAGATTCCCATAGCTACACAGCTCTAACTGATCCACTTCTCTTAATTATAGAAATTTACCGAAATATAGTAATGTCTTATAGGTTAGGGACCTTTATCTTATTATACCACCCATGCTTATTTTTCTGCTTCTTGGACTTCATTCACTGTCAGCGTGAAGTTAGGGATGCACAGAAAGTTGAGCAATTCTTAGGCAGGTAACACTGGGTAAAGAAATCCACCCATACAAAGCTCGGTTCATTCATCATAAACGATTGCTAAGAAAAGATGAACCCAGATTGGGATCAACAAACTACAGCCAGTGAGCCAAATTCAGCCAGCACCCTGTTTTGTGAATCAAGTTTTATTGGAACAATCAAGATCATTTACTTACACATGGCCTACAGCTAATTTTCTGCCAGAATTTAAAAAAAAAAATTGTATAGTTGCAACGGAGACTTCTTGGCCCACAAAGCCTAAAGTATTTATCATCTTGTTTTTCACAAAAAGCTTGCTGATCCCTATACATTTAACATATGTTTATTATTATTGTTAGTCCCAAGTAAAGGAGCTCTTTAATGCCTAATACATTATGCTCCTCAGCATCAACCCAGAGTCCAATTTAAATTGTTTTTCACTGTGTTGAGCTTATTGTTAAAGGAATGTTTTAAAATGTTTTCTTCTAAAATATTTAGGATGCCACAAACCTTAAAATATTTAAGGATGCCATAAGTGGCATCTTTACTTGTAACAGCTGAAATGTCAGCTTTGTGAAAGTGAGGGCCTGGGCCTATTCCCTGCTGTACCCTAGGCATGTCGCCACATCCCAACACAGAGAACACATTTAAGATGAGTCCCTAAGATGAACTGATTAAGTTGTCATGACTGGAGGTGGAAAGCATAGAAGCAAATATGGTAAGAGAAAAAATGGGCTCTCCCCCAACCCCTTGGCTTTATAGAAAGTTCTTTCTGGACATCCATAGGTTTCCTTATGCAAAATGGCATAAACGGGAAGGCTAAATTGCCAAGACAAAGTTTCACAGAAGAAATATTAATGTAACAGAATGGAAATGCTCTGAGTGAAGCTTTTCATTTGTAATGTCTTAGAAAAGAACAGCCTACCAGGGGGAAAAAGTTCATCTGAAAAATACAAAGATTAAGATGCATATGTATCATTGAATCAAATTATATCTTCTTAGGTATTATTATACTATTAACATTTTTACATTACTGTCAATTTTCCTCTAACTTTCTCATGAGAATTTTCAGGATAAAAAGAAAAAGCTTTCAATTCTGTAGATGATGCTTCAACATTTGTGGAAAGGCTTTATTGATGCCTGCCTGTCCATGGTTATTGGAGTTTGCCATTTCAGCCTTTTCTGTCTCTTTTTCATTTCTCCAGTGCTTAGTAATGATGGACAGATCTGAGTACAGTGCATCTGAGAAGTGTATTTAGAGAGTCTGACTGACCCTCACTTGTGCTGACTTCCCTCCATTGTGAGCACAATCCCCCAACTCAGAGTCATGCAGGAAAGCAGTGGAAGGCTTCAGTGGCTGTTCCTCAGTGCTTTGCCTTATGGAGTGCTTTGGTGATGAGTCTCTATTCAGTTTAAAATATTATTTCCTCGTTTCACTTGGCTGTTTTTTCTACTAACCAAAAACAATGTCAGGTTTGCCTTTTGCACCACCAAAATATTTGGCTACCCTTCAAGAAAATGATAGGTAAGAGAAAGTGCTTGTGCATTTGCTCTCTCTTCCATTGATTATCATATTCCTTCAAAGTGACAGTCACTTTGAATATAGTGCAAAGCAGAAAACATTTCCATTTTTTAAAATGTTTATATTCTGTGTTGGGGGATAAACCAATAGCAGTTGAATAATTAGCAAGTCAAAACCAATAATCATGGTAAGTAATATATGGACAATTTGAAAATGACAGTGCCTGATTGGTGGAACAAATCTAGATGTGATTTAAATTGTGATCTAAATAATAAAAGGGACCTTCCTCATAAACATCAGGAAGAAGAATGTTCTAGATACAGGCTTTAGCTGCAAGCCAGAATGTACTTAATTTGCTTTTTAAGTACTGTATTTGAAAACGAATAACTTGGAAACAGCAAAGCAGACTTTAAGCAAAGGATAATGGTACCAGAAGTAGAGTCAAGTATCTGATTCTTAAGAATATGTGTTTATGCCAGTAGTAGAACCAGTCGTCAAATTGTTTCACTGTGTTTTATGTTTCTGTTGGACAGAAGCAGTAGTCTCTGCTCTTTGCTATTTCTTTTCTTATCCAATTATAATACCAGCTGAGTTTAGAACAGAGTTAAATTTTAAGGGTGAATTTCAGGGAAACAATAGAAGTTTTCATCCTGTGGAAGCTACCTCATTTAAAGTAGAATCTTAGCTGGGTGTGGTGGTGCAGTTTTTAATCCCAGCACTCGGGAAGCTGAGGTAGGTGGAGCATTGTGAGTTCAAGGCCAGCTTGGGCTACAGCGTGAGTACAAGGCCAGCCTGAGCTACATAGTGCAGCCCTATCTCAAAAAACTAGGGCCAGGAGTTTGGCTTAGTGACTTAAGCACCTCCCTGGCAGGCGTGAGGTTGTGAGTTCGATCCCCGATGCTACAAAAAAACAAAACAAAACAAACAAACAAACAAAAAGTAGGACCTTCCCACAACCACTCAGAAAGTATTAAAGGGCATGGTACACAGGTCATCATATACCAAGATTGATACTATCTCCTGCATGCCAAGTGAAATGGAGAGATGGGCAGTGAAAGAACTTGAGTTATTACACCCAGGTTGAGTTTTACTCTGTTCATTAATCACAGATGGTTATTGGCTTTTAGTGCTATGCTCAGAGCTAAGACAGAGTATGCAATTGGATTAGAAAGACCAAAATATAGTTAACATTCCTTGCTTAGGATACAGTATAGTAGTATTTAGAGATGATTATTGGATTTATTTGGCAGAAGGTCATCTCCAGAATTCCATTATGTCATCTAGGGGTTCTGATCTAAGAATCAGTAGAAATCAAGATTAACCAGAAAGTGACAAGGGTCTGTGGTGACTAGAAGCCTCCCCTCGTGCCACTTCTAGTCTCAGAAAAGGTGCAGACAACCTTTACTGTAGCTGAGGCTGTAAGAATTACACAAGCATCCTGAGAATCAGTAATAAAAACAGAACAGAAAGTGTACACAGGAAAGAACAATAAAATCTGTTAAAAAAAAAAAAAGGCCTTCTTTCCGTCTCATCTCAGCCATTACCACCTGATGTTTTCCATAAAAAATTGTGTGTAAAGAGAAAGTTGTCAATTTAGAATATAAGTGTATCCTTGGACGTTATGAAAATTATATATATTTTTGTAAATATCTTCCTACAAGTTGCTTGTTGCATTTTAAAATATATCTTGAGGAATTTTACATATCATTATACAGTGTACAAATCCATACCATTTTCATTTTTTAAAGGTTGCATTATATTATTTTGTGTAGTTATATGAAAATTTATGTATCCAGTTTCTTACTAGTAAACTTTAAAGTTATTTATGCTTTGCATTTGTCTATTATTTTTGATATAGTATATCCTTGTCATATACTACTTCATTTTTAACTCTTTCCATAAGATATTCTGCAGTGAGATTGGTGGATGAAAGTCTCAAAGAGAATTATGTATAGCCTTTCAAAAATTTGCAGCAACATACATTTTCACCAAGATTTTATGTGAACTCTTACTTCCCTGTATCCTCTTTCATCTTGCTACAATTTGACTGCTCTATTAGGTGAAAACTTAGGTCCCTTTGTTTTGTTTTCCATCCTTTGCAAATAATTCATATTGGAGGGTAAACTTTCAGAGTTTGTATATAAAGTCTATTGTAAACCCTTCAACCAATGTTCTTGGACTAGGTGCATTCCAAAATTCAAACCTTTTCAAGTTTTTTGTCAAGATCATATGCACAGTTGCCATAAATAATGTGTCACTGCCAACCAAATCTGGGCCAGTACTTCTTAAGCAAGTGCATCAACGCTTCTACAGGACATATCAGTTCAGAAAAAGGTGTTGTTTTTTTCCCCCATGAAATATTTTCAAATTAAATAAAAGTTGTCCTCCAAATTATTTATGCAAAAGAAATTTTGCCATTCAGAGCTTTTTAGATTTTAGAATTTCAGTGAAGATACTGTTGAGCTTGTATGTAGCACAGACTCATGCATAGAGAAGGAAGGGGATCATTTAGTATGAGAGAGCATGAAGGTAGAGTGGAGAAGGGAAACCATGGTCAGGTGGCTGAAAGGAGCTGTCAACTGCATCTGACTGTTTCGCCTCTGTATTATATTTTGGAGGAGGACGGGAAACTGGGCTCCCTTGACTAGTGATTGAACTCACTGTTGGTCATGAGAAATTTTGCTAAGGACTCAGTGAGTAAACGAGTACTTCTCAAAGTACTAACAGACGTGATATGTACTAGCGTAAGTGATGGGAAGGATAACCTGGCTCCTTCTCATAATTTCATCGTTAAATTTCCCTCTCACCTTTTTCATGATTAAAGATGACTTTAAAAACCTTAATATAAGAACTAATTTGCTGAAGATAAAATTTAGGAAAAGTACTATTCTTTTGATGACACAGTAGTTGTCTAAACTTATGCTATTTTCTGTGCGATTTTAAAGAGCACACTAATTCAAGAAGAGATGGATTAATAGAAATCATAAGAGATTTGTCCCTGGATAACAGGAAGCCATCATTAAGTGAGGGATAGGCAAATGGATTTGGGAAGAAAATATAGATATTTTCTCAGCAATATACCACAATAACGCTTTCTAGAAATTAAATAACTTGGGTGGTGTCACTCAGCTCAATGAATTGAGCATGATTGTACAGCAACTCATATCTGATGTAAAGTTGTTATCATGAGACGGGCTCTTCTTATCCTTCTTAGTGAATGGCAGATATGAAATTTGAACCCAAGGCAGACCAGCTTCACCTTTTCCACTCTTCTTTCTCTCTTCCTTTGTTGGGCTTCATCTGCTTTGTAAGATTGATTGTGTGAGTTTATGCTGATTGCTTGGAAATGGCTGTGGGATGAACTGTGTAGGAAGCATTTGAAAACTGCCTTCTGTGAAGTGTTCAATCAGCAGTGTAGTTCAAAGGCCTGGGTAGACATGGTGTAGGGCTCCCTTGCTAGGATTTTCCTTGGGTTGGGGGGTCCCCTTTGAGATACTTTAGTATTTCAGGATTGTGCAAAGTAAGCATTTATTTGAAATAATTTGAGTAGAGGTAATGACTTCTGTTAGAAGGTAAAAATTCTGGTTGTTGGTCATGTTCTATTTTTTTAATCTGAATGATTGTCATGTGTGTTTAGTGAAAATTCATTAAGCTTCACACTTACAATTTGTTTAGTTTTCTATGCGTGTACGCTGTTTCATTTAAAGGTATAAGACATTTTAAAATATTAAAATGAAGAAAACCTCTAATTCATTCATTTTAGTTTAATAGTAAAATATTTTCATAATTATATTAAAGGTAAAACATTTTTAGATATTATTTTCTTTTTTCTTTTTTTTTTTTTTTTTTTTTTTTTTTTTTTTTTTTTTTTTTTTTTTTTTTGCAGCATCGGGGATTGAACTCACAACCTCGCGTCTACCAGAGCAGGCACTTAAGGCACTGAGCCAAACTCCCAGCCCTGGATTTTTGAGGCAGGGTCGCACTATGTAGCTCAGGCCGGCCTTGCGCTCACGTTGTAGCCCAAGCCAGCCTCGAACTCACAACGCTCCACCTACCTCAGCCTCCCGAGTGCTGGGATTAAAGGCGTGCACCACCACGCCCGGCTTAGATATTATTTTCAATGGTGAGAGTTTTTACATTGGCTCCCCACAGTTTAAACCACATACAAATGTCCTGCCTCCCCCCAGATAATGTACACATGGCTGGACTTTATTCCTCCCCTACCTAATGAGCTTTAGGGTGTGCAGCCAGGCTTCTCTGAGACCCACTGTAAAGGGGAAAAATAAAAGACAGTAAAAAGATAGTAAAACAAGTGCTTTGATAGCACTTTTAAAAAATTCATAACAGGTATAAAAAGAAGTGACAGCTGTTTAGTGTATACATGTGCAAAGAAACAAAAAACCCACAAGATTTGTGGTGTCATAAAGGGCATCAGTCATATGTTTTGCCAAGTAAGACTGTACTGCATATAATAGTTTTAGTTCTTTCCTTGGCCTTTATCTTGTGAATAATGGATTTGACTGTTTATGGGCCTCCATGCATTTGGAGGGAGGGACTAGAAGAAGGGGATTACCAAATTTGCACTCTCCTGACACTTCCTGGCATGTAGGTGGAAGTTGCTTGTTTTATCTGCTCTGCAGTTGGATTTCTTAGTGAGTCTTTTATTTCCATCAGCTGGCTGGTTAAAGTCATAAGTGCACATTTGCTAGTACAAGTATTGCTATTACAAAACAAATCTTAGCTACTTTATTAAATCAGTAACATGAACAGGTATCTTCTTTTATATGCATTCCCAATGTTAACATAAGAGGGAAATTAAAGCATGCATTTCTCAGGCATGGAAAGCCATTGTAACTTAAATTCTACCTCAGGTTGATTGTACAGCACTAGTTGGTAGTATGGCCATTAATAATACCAGCAAGAAAGTGGCACAGATCACAGATCAGTTACCTGGAACACAGTACATGCCCAGAGTGACAGCAGAGGAGTGAGCAAATGCAAAATGTAAGCCTACAGGCTGTAGAAATGACTCTTGTGACACATCAGCTGAAGAGGTTGTTTCCTATAAAACGGGAATGCACCAAAACATGGAGATGTTCCTGATACATGGCACCGTACTAAGTCATACCCTATCTATGCTTCCTACAGATGTTATAGTTGTGAAGTTTCAAAGATGGTTTCTCAGATAAATGAACAGTAACTTACTACCATTTAGAAATTTGTTATTTATTCATATAAGTAAACATTTGAGCTAACAAAACACATGTTTATTTTAAAATTTTTGTCATTATTCTTGTTTCCAGTACATAATGATTGCATGCATTGTGGAAAATTGGTACATATGCCTAACATGTGTAATTTTTTTTCATCTTATTTCCCTCACTCCCCTCCCTCCATCTCTTGATTCCCTTCCCTTTTATGAAAGATATATCTCCTTGTTTCCTATCATCTGACTTTTATTTTGCTCTTTAATTTATTTATTCTTTGGGTTTTTCATGTAAGACAAATCATGTGATATTTAAGATTGTGTGTCTGATTTACTTCACTTACCATTATAGTCTCAAGGTACATTCATTTTCCTACAAATGACTTGAATTTAGACTTCTTTATGGCAGACTAGTACTCCATTGTGTATAAATATCACTTTTTCTTTATCCATTTATCTGTTGATGGTTATATGGGTTGATTTCAAGATTCAGCTGTTACAAGTTGAAAAGTATCTTTATGTAGCAGAATTTTTTATGTTGATCATATCAATAGGAAAATATTAACAGGCGTTCTGTAACATTTTCCTCGTTTCTTAAACTGAGCCAGTGAATATGATTTAGTTTTTGATGACTTAATCATCATTGTAAACATCAGCTGTTGAAAGACACAATCATATGCAGTTCCCTCGTAAGCTGTAAGGTTGGTGGAAATACGGCCCTATGCCAGCTGGCCTCAGATGCGTTTTTCCTTACATGATTTGCTTTGTACCTCTTCTTTTAGAGCTAAGCTATTTACTCTCAGTTCTTGTTTCTGTCAGTGATTTTACTCACAGATTAATTTTCTGTTTTTCTTCTTGTAGTCTAGTTTGAACCACAGAATATTTAAGTAGGCTAATCCATACTGTGTGCCGGGTGTAGAGAAACTCTGGGAGATGGCCTGGCAAGATCTTTGTGATACTGTGTTTGCATCATTCCTAACATTTTAGTAAGAGCTTAATAAATATTAGCAACTAGAGTAATTAGTACTGTTTATTATCTTGATTACTAAAATTCATGCATACTTTAGGTAAGAATAAATTAATTAATGGAAACAAATATACTCCAATATGCCTGGGGATTTAGCTCAGTGGCATAAGCGCCTGCTTGACAAGTTTGAGGTTGTGAGTTTGATCCCCAGCACAAAAAAAAAAAAAAAGAAAAAGAAAACCTAAATTAAATTAAACAAATATACTCCTATATGAAATGACTTAGTTGTAATGGGAGTTTATTGTTCACATAGAGAAGAGCCTAAAATGAGGCTGAGGTCATCATGCAGTTGTCTTTCATTGGATAACCTTTCTGGGCCTCTTCAAACTCAGGTTGCCTCTGTCCTGCAGACCTCTGATTATTATCTGCACCTGCCTTGAGGAGGAGGAGAAACATAAAGAAATGATGATAGGAAGTTTTATGGGCCAGTTTAGCGAGTGCCACACATCACTCACATTAGCACTACTGTTGTTTAGAGCCCAGTCATGTCCCACACCTAATTGCAAAGGAACACAGGAAATGTCATTTAACTCAATTCTCTGGAATAAAGGAACAATTGATTTTGATGGGCTGATTATCAGTCTCTGTTACAATATTTATATGAACTTTATGACATTACTTTTGATAATTCTGAAGCCATTTTTCCTTCTTAGTAGTTTTTGTTAGGTTTAAATTTCCCAAAGTGTTAATATTAAAACTATATTAATCAAGTGTGGTTTTTTGCAGTTTTATAATTTAATTTGCTAAAACTGTGATTTAAAACTTGGCTTAGCTGGTCGCTTTGGTGCAGGCCTGCAGCTCCATGGTGCTTGGGAAACTAAAGCAGGAGGATCACAAGTCTGAGGACAACGAAACCCTGTCTCAAAATAAAAAATAAAATAAATTGGGTGTAGTTCAGTGATGGAGTGCCTCTGGATTCGAGTCTCAGTACAAAAACAAAAAGCACTACTAGTCGAACTGCTTTAGCAGTATTTCAAAATCCATTTTTGCAAATATTCTATGTAAGTTTTCAAGCAGTGAGCAATGAAAACTACGAGCTCTTGAGTAAAGATTTCAGGCACTAGAAATGTCCAGACTAGGTTATATGCCAGCATTGCCATTCAATAATGGTAATATTTTGAATGAAATACCTAACCGGTAGAAGGTAACATTTCTTCAGTAAAATGGAGCTAATAATCTAAAGATATTACAATAATGATATAATATGTAAATCGCCTAGTTCAGGGTTTACCATATAGTAAGCATTCAAATAATTCTAATATTTTTTAAATAGTGTAATAATTTATGTTATGTAATTATGTATTAGTAAGATCATAATGTTACTTTTTTTTTAGTATGGGTTTTATTGAAGATGTTACTTGACTGTACCTTTGATTTTTTGGTTTGCAACACCTGATAAAGACTAGATCTTTGTGATTCTTTACTTTATTTACTGAGCAGAATAAAACAGCTTAAACAGAGCATCTTCAGAAGAATCAGTGGTATTTGGAACTGTGATACTGGGGGGTAAATCAAATGTCATAAGGGGGAGTGGTAGGAGATGAGATGGTGGTAAGTGTATGTTGATATGTACACACTAAAGCTAGAATTTTTTTGAAACACTTTCCTAAAAAAGCAAACCATATTTCAAAGTTGGACATGCTATTTTTTAGGGTATGATTTCTCAAGTTCAAGTATGCCCTTCTCTTTCTTTGTGATGCTGACCATGGGACCATGCAGCACATTGTCGCTTTCAGCAGTACCTTTGTTTGGCTGTGCCAAAGGGACATCGGAGGGTGGTGGGAAGCAGGATAAAGAAAAGAAGCAAGTGTGTTTCCCTTCCTGTGAGCATCTCTCAGCCGTGTTTCTCACCCAGCCAGCAACAGTTTGCTACACTGGCGTCTTTTGATTCCGGTTTTTCTTTCTTCAGCACATAGAACCAACCTCAGAGTTTCTGGTCTCTTCTAGGTGGAATTCTGTCCACAGAACACATCAAGGCCCAATATCAAAGCCCTAAAAATATGAATTCCACTGACTTCTTCCCTTTATCTCTCCAGGCCATGAGTGACAGCTAAGTTCTGCAATTACTACCTTATTAACTTGTATTTTTTTATTTGCCTTTCTAGTCTTCCAGTGTGTTATCTCATTCAGTTTTTATGTCATGGATTTGACGAGCTTTAAAAACTAGGGAACTCACCCAATTCTATGGCCAGAATCATTGAGTTAGTAAGTGGAAGTACTAAGAACTTAAATTCAGATTTTTTTTTATTGTGGTACTAGGAATCGGACATAGGGCCTTCACACTGCACTACATCCCCAGCCATTTTTCAATTGTTATTTTGAGACAAGGTCTCACTAAGTCACCAAGGTTGGTCTTGGACTTGTGATCTTCCTGCTTCAGTCTCCCAAAGTTCTGGAATTGCAGGTGTGTGCCAAAATACCCAGCTAAATTCAGATATTTTAATTCAATTGTTTTTATTATGTACTATAATTATCTTTCAGAAATGTTTTAAAGGTACCAGTTTTTTCATTTTGCAGAAAATTTTTTTAAATATTAAGACTTCATCCAACAAGAAAATGAAGCACCAACTGACATAGTAAAAGGGACCCATAATCCAATAAATGTGCTTAGTTTAGTTTTGTTGTTACAGTCATCCTCAGGAGTCTATAATTATGTCTTATTCTGGGAAAGAAATCATTTTTGGCTTTTCAATTTTAAAAGATATTCAATTTTAAAATCTTGGGAAGGAATATTTCATGAATTGTGACTTAGTTTAAGCTGATCAAGCATTATTACTCAGAATCTGTTCTTAATTACCTGCTCAAATTGAATAATCTTAGTATTGCCCCAGGTATCAAAATATCTCGTCTTCATTTCTCAAGGCAACAATGAGCTGCATTATGTGCAAGACACATAAGCTCCAAGTTTAAGTTTACTTTGACATAAATAGAGTGTACTTTTACAAATGGGAATAGATTGTGTACATTTTTCTGAGTTTAGCAGAAAGAATAACAGCGGGAGTGGAGAGATATTTCTAACATCTTGGCACTCTTTCTGTCCTCTAGAGTCTTTCCAATGGCTTGGTAGGGTTATTTTCTTACCACTTAAATACATGTAAGGGCCATGGCAGTGAGGAAGTCCAGAATCCATTATCAAATCCATCTTGTTTTTTCAGATGCAAGTAATCAATCCTAATACTGTTTTGATTTCATTAACTAAGAGATATATTTATATTAATCTTTTGGAAGAAAATTTAGTGCCATAATTTTAGGAAGCACTTCCATTGTATTTGAAAGTCAAAACAATATTTAATTTCAGGAATCAATTACCAGCACTTATTAAGTTCTGTATCATCCTGACCATTAGTATCTCTCTTAACTGCCAAGGGTTCTATTGATAGCTTTAGTGTTAATGCTGTCTCCCTAGCAGTCTAGCAAACTGACTTTAAATCACCTCTAAAATGTTGTGCTCTTCTATAAGGGATTATCCAAAAGAAAACTGACAGGCCTATAGTATATAGGTTTCCTAAGTCAAGTTATTCAATTTCCACCAAATTTCACATTTATAGTTTTTCCTTTTACTTATAAAACATGTTAAACCATTGATTTAGATGTGATTTGAAGATATACGTCAACTCTAGTGTGGCTACCCTGCTTTGGAGTGTCACATACACACAATTATCCATATTATTTTGTTAGATTTTAAACTCCTAAGTGGCAAGAGTCTGTATTTTCTTTTGCAGTCTAACCTGCCAACCCCACAGACGGTAGGCAGCTTCTCAGTGTTTTGATTATGATAATGATTTAAATAAATGAGAGAACAAACTCTTGTAAAGTTGGCAATTATTTGGACATTGGATTTTTAAACTAAGGTCCATAACTGAGACCAGCTTCAAGTGACCAGTGTGGTCTTGAGCTACATTTTGACAGCCCACTGGTCCATATATCACTGGTACAAGACCCTACCAAAAATAAAGGCAGCATGGTGAACAGCACAGACTACAGAAGAGCTATAGCATCACTTGCAGCTTGTTACACGTGAAGTGTGTCAGGCCTCATCAACTGGCTAAATCAGACCCTGTATTTGCATAAACCCCAGTTGATCTGTGCAATGTATAATTTAAGCAGCACTGATAGGACACATGGGCCTAGAAGCACTTTCTTTGTGACTTCCTGATATCAACAAGTTAACTTCAAACTTTTAAACAATTTCTAGTAACTATTATGCTACAATTTAAACATGTTTCTCAAAATCTTATTAAATAATTTAAATCTTAATTCATAATTTGACCTAAAAATTAAAAAGGGACATTTTCTTGTATTATATAATAGTTTTGTTTTCCTAACTGTGTTAGGGAACTATTAGTACTTTATTATAAAAACCTGATGATACTCCTAATTCTGGTATGTAGGAAATTGTATTAAGTATATTTGGGAGCAGGGTCGTATCAGCTTCGTGTCTAAAAATTATACATACTGTTAAGTCTTTTGCATTCTTTCTTAGAGATCTTTTTCTAAATTTTAAGATTTTTTTTATCTAGCAAGTATCTGTTTTTGTGGTGTTCTTCATAAGAGATATCAGAATCACTGAGAGAGTTTACTTTCATGTGGTCTTTCTATTGACTTGCTGTTTATTTGGAAATGAATCACATTATGAAGAGACCTATCATTTTGTTTATTTTTGTTCTGATTTTTTCTTCTCATTTCTCACTGATGATTTCCTTGCTTTTACCCCTTTATATCTGTATTATCTGAACTGATGTGGTCTGGTATTGATTGTTTCAATTACCAGTTGAGCTTCTTTTATGCATTCTCTACAGGAATCCTTGGATTTGGACACATTCCATTCCCAGTTTCTCTTGGGAGAGACCGATAAGGAAATTAGATTAACCACTGGGTTCAATGTGTTTCAATGTCACTATAAATTTCCTGAGTCTAATTTTGTTCATATCCAGGTTGACAATCCTAAAACAAAAGGTTTCTGAACAATAACTATTCAGTGAAAGTATTTTTGGCTTGTTTGTTTTTGTATGTGGGAAATGAAGTCTCTTCCAAATATGTGGCCTAAGAGAAAAATCATTGTTTTATTTAGTAGGAAAAGAATAATTTGTAATTTTTTTCTTGTGAAACTTCTTGCTAATAATTGAACTGCCACTTAATTCTCCTGTGCATGAGCTTTGACCAGTTTTAATACTCTTCACTGAGTGCTAGTTCCTGGCCCTAGGAACTTTCTTGTTTATCCGTTGCCATAGGGTTTCACAGACAGACATGTCTTCCAGCTGGCATGTAGATAATGGATATAGAAAAGAATTTGGAATTAAAGGATAATTGGTGGAAAGCGGTTCCAAAAAGTGCCCAGCAACAAGAAAGTTCCAGAAAGTTCTATAAAGTGTCCCATGACCAAGGCAGGAAGAAATAACTTCGAATGGAAAATCTAAAAGGTTGACTGTATTTGCAGTATCCATTCTTCCTGAGAAGCAGAGGCGAAGAGAACCTGTGTGAAGGAACAGAAAGATAAAAAAAACTTTCCTCTTGCCCTGAAACTGACTGGCATTAGACCTAGGATTTAATGATTAAAAGAGCTTATGAATTAACCTATAAAGTTTGACAAAGACTGAAATTTTGTCAACACAAACATTTCACTAGGTTGTTTCTTGGGTACTTCAAAAGAAGGCAGCTGTGTCATCTGCATTATTTATAAGAAGTGAGTGGTATGGTAAGGCTAGGATATTGTTGAGACACTTGTGTGTGTGTTATGCCCACCCATTTCTACATAGCTGGGAGAAGTGAGAAGTAGTCCTCTTCAGGAAACTTTTTTCCCTCTCAGGCAGCCCTACTTGCACTAAAAGTCCTTTTACCAAAAAGTAGACATGTGGCCAAATCACACAGTTGAAATAGTTGAGGCTTCTAGCTGATTATTGTATTGCTGAGCTACTCTACTTGTAAGTAATTGAAAGTTTTAACTGAATTGAGAATGACCTAAAAGTATGCTTAAGTAAAAAACTTTTAAAGTCTAAAAATTCAGTGATTGGAAAGGAGCACTAGAACAGGCTGACGATGTGTGTATGTGTGGAAGATGGCTACTTACGTGAGCTGAACCTATGTGAGGAAGTTAGTATTTCTAATTATGCCTAGTATTCTTTTTTCCTTTTTTTTTCCTGGTACCAACAATAGAACTCATGACTTCATGCTTGCCAGGTAGGCACTGTACCACTGAGCTATATCCTAGGCCCTTGGCTAGTATTCTTTTTTTGAACCAGGAACAGAACTCAGGACCTTGCATGCCATTGAGCTATACCCCCAGCCCCTTGCCTAGTTTTCTTTAGTTTTCACTTTTAAAGATAATCTTCATTTATCTTTAAGGAGATCCTTGGGGGTTCTGTCCCATAGAGATAATTTCAATATATGCTTCTCCACTTTTTCCAAGAAAGCCTATCTATCAACCCATCAATGTGTTTGTTTTTCATTAACTAAACTCTTGCTCTCCTAGTTCAGATTCTCTAGTTTGTAAGTAGCAGAAGTTGCTATAAGAGAGCACAGGGGATCTTACAGAATGCAAGGGTGGGTATGCAGCTAGATCTGAGAAATTGAGCACTGTAGTAATCTCAGAGTCCCCTCTCCATTTGTGAATCACTGAGAATTCTAAGTAGTTCGGAAATGCTCTATAAGTAACCTGAGTTAAAAATGTTTGTTTTAGCAGAAATAAAAATAATCAGGCCCATTTTCTCTGCATTTTATTGAGGTCATGGCCTGAATGGTTCCTTTATATATAAAATAGGAATATCTCATTAGAGTTCATGAACAAGCAGAAGTTGAGAATACAGGAAACAATGGACCATTCTAGGACTACATGCACATTTTCAGTACAAGCAAAGAGGTCTATGATACTGTCTTGTCTTGTGGTGTGTGCTGAAAAAGTAACAAGTTATTTAAAGACAAGGATGAAATGCCTAATATCACAACTAGGTTGTATTGCACTCTGTGCAAGGGAGGGGAGTGAGGCTGTCATTGACTTTGGCAATTAAATACTATCTTTGAAGTGCTTTGTAATTATCTTTCCTCTGTTCTCTCTCAGACAACTCATGCCTTCCTATAACTGTAACTCAGTATCTCTTGCTAAGAAGAAATATTTCTTCAGGTTAACTTTGTCTTTTATTGCTACATTACTCTGGGTGATTTATGGAGATGGAATAAAGAACTATAATAGGAGTTATATGCTTGCATAAGTTTTCCTCTCTTTTAAAAAGTGAAATTATTAGAAAATGGAAAAGGAGTAAGTAAATATAATGATTTTTACATAAAAATAAGAAAGAGCAACTTCACAAGGTTTTCATTAAATTTGTGAATCAATTAATACTCTATCCACCAAAAATTTTATATTGGTCTTTACTTCTTTCTGATGATTTTTTGGTAATTTACTTTAGTTAGTCAATCAATAAACCAATATTTATGGGTAATTATTATGTGCCAGGTTCTGTGCTAAAGCACACGAAATGGAGCAGTGAATAGGATAGGTATACCTGTCCTATAGCATAACAGAAAGTATTTGTAATCAAATGAAATAATCTGTACTTTCCCAGTATAACTGCCTCTGATGGCATATTACAAAAATATTTAACCAAATGTCAGGGACAGAAAACCTGCCCCAAAAAAGAATATTTAAACCAAGAACCGAGAAATTAGTAAAAATCAGCCAGTAGTATAGAATAAGAGTGTTTCAGGCAAAGGGAACAGAATAAGCAAGTGTCTAAAGCAGAGAGAAAGCAAGGAGATATTCTATGAGCTCCATCAAAAAGTGCTCAGTACATTTCACAGGGCCTCTTAGGTCCACCAGGGAATGTGGATAGTAGCCAAAGACAAAGCGAAGCCAGGGTAGGGTTCTGAGCATAGCTGAAGCTCAGGGAATAGATTCATTGTGGAATGGATGAGACATGAGTGAGTTATTATAGTGACCCAAGAGAGGCAAGCTGGATGCTTGGACTTAAGGTAGTAGCAGTGAAGATTTAAATGGCTGACTGACAGAAAATTAACTATGGGCATTGAGAGGGAAGGATAGTCAAAGGTGGCTTTTTAGGATTTCAGTGGTAGCAACTGGATCATTAGAGTAACTAATCACTGGCAAAAAAGTCAAAATAGAATTATTAATTTCTACATTCAAGAAATTGTACTGAAATTCATTACTAAAACGTGCTCAGGATACCAAGAGACTATACAATCAATAAATGGAGGAAAGAAAGTCATGATTGAACAGGGAGATTGGGTCAGGAGTAGTATCAGCACATCACTAAAATCAGCCTCCTTTGCAGAGGAGGACTGAACAGTTGACACTGAGCAGCACGAGACAGGCGGACATGATTCATAGTGTTCATAAGTGAAATGAAACCAATTGCTTGGAGAGGCCTATCCTGCCTGATATTGAGACCAAAGAGAAATTTCTCCAATAAGGTTTTCTAGAGAGGACACTGTATAATGCCATGAACAACATCCTCGTCATAAACACAGCGATAACTTTCATCAGCTCTTTCCTTTACTGTTCCTTCATGTGGATCAGAGCATCTGCCAAGGTAAAATTGATTGAAAATCAATTCTTTGAGAAAAGGGAGTGTTTTCATCGGATTCAACCTGAAGTGGTCCAAATTTGTCACTTTCTCGTGATCTGTCATCAATCACTGGAAGGAAATGGGGGATCTTTTTCTTATCTCATATTTGTGAGTCCCTGATCTTTTATAAAGAGATGGTATATGCACCTTTTGAGTGTTTTTCTGGACATCAATGTAGGAAAGACTGCTGTGCCTAAAAAGCACAAGTAGACCTGGGGGAATCCTCCATAAGTACATCTTCTCTTAGTTAAGTTTTTGAAATATAATGCTGGATCAGTAATAAGTTGAAAGTTTTATTCCTTGAGAAGTATGCAGAGGACAGCTGCTATTTTATTAAGAAGTGCTAAGCCATGTCTTTTTCAGCCAGCCTGGTAGTGGAATTAATACTGCCCTGCAGAAGTTGTGTTTTACAATGAAGTATGTCTCTGGAGAAGGATACCTGGTTTTGCTTAGTAATGAGCCAGAGGAGCAGTCCTGCACACACCAGGATCTACCCCAGAAAGTCACATTGGGTCCATTACAATAGAGACAAATGGGAAATAGAGACCCCAGAGTTCCCTGTTTTAAGGCATAACTTTAATCTTTATCTCAGAAAAATTTTAAAGCAGCTATAACCAAATACCCAATTTGATCATCAGAAAATAAAAATCTCAGTAATAGAGTATCCAGAGAGTATCCATGGAGCTTTGTGCAGTGTCATTCCCAGTGCAGGTTGAAAAAAATGTAAAGCATTTTTTCAAAGATTTCTGTCAAAAATTTCACCAATATTCCACATTATTAAAGCATAGGAATAGTAAATCTTTATTATCTTTTGCATTATAAAAGCAAGATAGGAATATGGGCAGTACTGGAATGCAGTACTATTTCAGTCTGATATTTCACTAGTACATTGCTAGCAATATCTTGGGTTTGAATTTGTTTAGACCGTAAACTTGATACTGTTTCACTAACAGCTGTAGGGTGGTGTGGATATTGGTGGTAAGAAGAGTATACTTTGAAACCATTGTTTCTAGATTTGAATCCCTTCTCCTTGATTTGACCTTGACAAATCACCTTTATTGTGCCAATTTCTTCAGTTTTAAAATTAATATAATAGTAATAGTATGTCCTCCAAAAGTATGTTGTGAGGATTAAATGTAATTATCTATGTAATAGATCTTAGGAGTCTTGGGTACAAATAATGCTTAATAAATGTTACCTGCATTACCACCCTTGACTGAACTGTGGCCCTGATTCCTATCCATCTCTAATATATAGGTTGCAAGACAGGGCAGGAGGGGAACCATATTAATGGGTATAACTCAGCCCAGTTCAATGCCACTAGTGAGGAAGTGATCACGGGCAGTAATAAGGAAGTTATCTCCATATTTGAAAACAGTCATTTCCAGTGATACAGCAAATGGCTACAATAAACATTCAGATGGACTTTCTAATACAGCCTAAGATACTCATAACTGGTACCTTCATTTTATCACTGAAATATAAATTACCATTTGTATTTTTTTAAAAAATCATATAAATTGATAAATGAAATGAACTAGTGCATGACATTGTAGACAGTCAAATAAGGGTTAGAGGAAAGGAGAAGTGCGATTAGTGCAGAGCACGAAAAGTATTTGGGGTACCTCCTAGCTTCAGGGAAATAAGTTTTAAAATTCATTTATCACCAAAATTGGTATGGCTAAATCTATAGAGGACAGAAATAAAGCATGAATGGGATATAAGAAAAGTAAAGGTCTCCTAGTCTAACACTCCACAGGGGTTCTTACTACCTGTATTGGGGATTATAAACCCAAGTTATAAGAGGAGCCATACAGGTAACAAAGAAAGGATGGGCAGGTTTTCAGTGATAAATGACCACGATGTCTGGACTTGATGTTGGAGAGACAGTAGAGGAAGAAATGTGGAAAACTAGAGATTACATGCTCCCATTAAAAGGGGATCTGCTTCTCAGATCTGATGTACTGTCACCATAAGGAAAGCAAAATATAACCACACCTTCTAACCTTTGACTAAAAATAAGACACATATAATTTAAAAATTTTAATATCTCTCTTTAAAAAATACTAAGCAATTAAGACCCTTTAAGGATCAACATTGTAGACCAAGAAAACACATCCATGTGCACAATGGAACGTGATTCCTGAACGTACAGTACACTCACCTCACTTTGAATGTTTTTTGTTAATTAAAGCCATTTCAAAAAAAAATACTTAGTTAAAACAGCGTCCTTCCATTCAAGTATCCCTCACAAAATTTTTGGAAATGGTTAACGAGGACCCAGAAATTCCATTTGTGATCAGTGAATTAAGGAGACTTTGTATGCAGTAGGGGACTACTCTCTTAACTATGTAGATCAGGAGGCCTCAACCATCATCTTTTGGCCAAACATAGTTCCAGCCAAAGTTTGACTGAAACTATGTGCTATGATTTGAGACTAGATGTCCCCTCAAAGCCTCATGCAATCATAGAGGCGGGCTTCTAGAGTTTGTGAATGACTCATGGTCCAATGCTGGGATTGTGGGTATGAGTGCTACACCCAAATGGGTGTGGCCTACATACAATTTAAGGGGTAGAAAGAATCTTCTCTGTGTGCTCCTCCCCTTTTGCTGTTGTTGTTTGTGCTGTTTTCTGCTGCCATGAACTGTTGCCCTCTGCCATGTGCAACTTTGCCTTGGAGCCAACTGATTACAGACTGAAATCTCTACAAACTGTGAGCTAAATAAACCTTTCCTTCCTTCATTTTGGGTGTCAAATATTTTGTCTCAGCAAGGAGAGAAAGAAACCAAGACACTGAGCCATACCAGTCCATTTATACATTGTATCTGCTTTGGCAGTGCAAAGGTGGTACTGAATTATTGCTACAGAGACCTTTGGGCTGAAAAGCCTAAAACGTTTATCACACCCTGTATTAGCCCATCTCTGATCTATACAGACACATCAACCAAATGATTAATTTGAAAAGTGCTATCACAAAAACACATGCACATGAATTGGTGTATGAATTCACGTACATGTGTATGAAGTGCAGGGAGAGTAGAGAAGGGAGGAATGGCTCTTCCTGTGAGGCACTGAGGAAGGGCATAATAGAAAGGCAACTTTCGGCTAAAACCCTAAAGGCAAGGCAGGGTTCCCCAAATGAAGAAAGCAGTTCTCACGAGTCACATTTGGATCACAGCTATTAATTTAGGATTATAGAGGAGGGGAGGCACAAGAGGATTAAAGATTCCCAAGAATAAACTAGGAAGCAGTATGGAGCATTACTCACCTCCATTTCACTTTTCAGAATATCTAGATTCATAGATTTTTTGAGAAGATAGCACCTTTGATTAAAAAATTTTAATACCTGAAAAATAAAAATAAAAACAGTACACTGGTGTATGAGAAACCCATCAAAGACCATGCATTTTTGTGGACAATGAATCTGATTCATAAGAAAAGTGTCTAAAGATACCAATTTTCACTCTCCACAAGTAATTTTGAAAATGTGGACATTTGATTTTTGACTTAGTGAGGTATTCAGGTCCACTCTGTCAGTGTAAGGTAGACGTGTTCCTTGTGAGAATAGTCTGCAAAGTACATGTATTTACTGTGCATATATTTTATATTTAATATTCATTAACTTATACATAGTAGGTCTTCAGGATTAATACTGAATTAATGGATATTTAAATAATTTACACATATTTAATTCAATTCATTTCTCAAAGTTTATCTATTAAACCTTCTAAAATTATCATGTGCTAAGAGGATCAAGGATGGTGAAGTGGGAGTATTCAAATGACTGTGTCCCAGAGAATACAATACCAACCAATTTCTTCTACATTTTTCCTTATTCTTTATTGTATATCTGAGTTTAGCCCAAAGAAGTAATAGTGTGCTAGGTAAATACATGCCTTGTTCTGATTCAGTATAACAATATCACATTTAAAAGCATCAAGAGTTTGGTCAGCATATAAGGATAAAATGCTAGTTGTAACAGAGAAACTCCAAGTGCCAACAGACACATCTATTTCCATGGCAGGTTTTGTACTATCTTCCTTTTGTAAATGTCTCATTTTTGCAAAACCAGTTTTTCAGCAATAGTTGTGATCTTCAATAGCAAGTATTGGGTAAGACTCAATGTGGAATAAATAGGAAATGAGGATGGTGGTATTTGAGAAGTTATGCATTGCCAAATACACAAATCTCATTAGTCAGTAATTGTGATGCGAATAAAATACTTTTTACATATTTTAAGTGACTATTAAATTGTTAAGATGCGTGTGCTTGCACATTTATGTAAAATTATTTTTTAGCCCAACTACTTGTAAATGAAATCACTGCACTGTATACATCTTTTGGTTTCTGAGGAGACTATGGATGCTTTTTTAAACCTAAGACTGTCAAGAGCTAAGGAAGATTGGAGATACCTTCCCTGAAGCATTCTTGTATGAGAATGCGTGGTTAAAGCTGGCTATCTGGTCTGTCCATGCTCAGACTTAGGGCACGGGAAAGGAAAGTATGAAAGAAGCAAGTCAGCTCTCCTGAAGGTCTCATCTACTACTCTGATATCATTTTACTCATTTTCTATTAGTGAGATCCTAATTCAGTGGTGACAAGTAATGGCAGATAAGAGCAGCAGATGTAACATAGCCAGACATGGGTCAGGCAGGTGCAGAAAAGGGAGAATGGATTTTGGTGTACATACAAGTCTTTACTACAGCCCACTGCTCCCCACCCCAAGCCACGTGTAAAACATGCCCTCCTGCTCCAAGGAAACAGATCAGCTAGACCCCACCAATATGGAAGTAGGTGTGGAGCTTAAACCCAGGACCTTCACACTAGCTACATCATTACATTTTTTCTTTCTGTTTTTTGTTTTTTTGTTTGTTTGTTTTTGTACTGGGAATTGAACTTACAACCTTACACTTGCCAGGCAGGTGTTTATGCTGCTGAGCTGTATCCTCAGCCGTTTTGTTTTGTTTTGTTTTGTTTTGTTTTGTTTTGTTTTGTTTTGTTTTTTGAGGCTGGGTCTCCTCAAGTTACCTATGCTAGGCTTGAATTTGCAATCCTCCTGTCACTTCCTAGGGTGCTAGGACTACAGGCATGGGTGGGCCACCACAATCAACTCCACACAATTATTGCATCGTTTGAATCTATGATCTCTGCTGACGCTAAATTGTTTCTGTCATGCCTAGATTTGACTGCTTCTGATCTGGGTATCTGTAAAATAAAAGACAAGATTTCTACCCCACTGCCACAACAGTGGTCACTGAAGGACAATTTCACTTCATTAGAAACTGCTGCTTGGATGAAGAATTTTTCCACAGCAATAATGGAATTCTTCTGAACAGTCATTAGGATACAGTTTGACTTGGCAGTGGAGATATTGGCAAAAGGAGTTCTTTAACCTGTTTCTGCTATCTGCGTAAAACTCCCTTACCCACTATTTCTGTGGCCTTTTGCTCCATCTATAAACAGGCCCTCTCTACCTGCAAACTAGGAATTTTCTCTTTTTTGTGGGGTAGGAGATACTGGGGATTGAACCCAGGACCTTCACACTGACAGGGTTTCACTAAATTGCCTAGGCTGTGTTCGAACTTGCTGTCTTTTTGCGTTGGCTTCCCAGAACATTGGGATTACAGGCATGTGCCACCATGCCTAGTTGGAGCTTGCTCTTTAAGCACCTCTCATAATATTTCATGAAAAGTAGCACTAATATTCTGGCTATTTCACACAACTCCTCTAGTAGCTGTAGGTTTAGTGTTTGTAGGTCCATCTACTCAGTCATGTCATCTAAGTGTTTCTTCAGCCTCCTCACTTACCATCTGTAGTATAGATTTAAGTTTAAAAATGGCTCTTGACATCACAGTGGGAGAGACACCTTCCTGTGGCTATCTCTTGAAACTTCCAAAAAGTCAACAGGTATTTTCTCTTATCTTATTGATCAAAACTTTTCAGTCCTGAACCAGTCTGTACTAAGGATAACATTGGAATAATCAAATATACCCATTTAATAGGGATGAATTTTTCAAATTGTGTTCCTAATGCTTATCCAGGGAAGAGTGGGATGAAGGTAGAGAATGTACGTCCATTCCAACACCCACTGCAGATGATACTTGAGAAAACTGAGAGGATACCTTCGAGGCAGTAACCTAAATAGCTTTTCAAAGGCTCTTCCAGCCCTAGACCTCTAATTATTTAGCAATGAAATTGTGGAAAACTAGGAATTATAAATAAGTACTGTATAATTAAAGTTTCTTTTTCAACTTCAATGCCTTCATTGACCCCCATTTAAAATCAGTACACAAAGTTCTTTCTAGTAATCTTAGCAGGCAAGTATATTAAACTGATGAATAGAAGTCAATTTTATTTTGCTTCTCTACCTTTACCATTATCAGTTAATCAGTGACTTCTGGTGATGTTAGAAATTTAAGATAGTGCTGCTTGCTTCTCTGTTTCTCAAACTCTCTCTATGGATCTTTATTACTTTTATAATAAAAAATTACACTTAATAATCTACAGTGATCTTATTTGAAGAGTTTTATGGAATGTACATGAATCCCTTTTCAGACCCTTTGTAGGCCTAATAGACCTGGAGATTCAAATCACTTGCTATAGATTTTGTTTTTCCTCCTTGGAAACAATAGTATCTCAGAATTCTTTCCTGAATATTCTTCCAGGTTTCTCTGTCCCACTCCTTGGAACCCATTAAATATCTCTTCTGAAATACAACTTTGAGATTTTGACCTGGAGACAAGTTTAGATTCAGATATTTGCTTTCTTTTTCCATTTGATTTATGGTCTGTATTTGTAGTCCACTCATTTGTTGTTAGCCTCACTCCAGTTGAACTGTAATCCACATGCAAATTGGACAACACCCCCGCTGGCTTACTGTTACATGTTTACCTTATATATTTGCTAAATAGATGAATTTTTTGGGGGGGTTTCTTTTTGGAGATGTGTAATTCACTTGATTAGTATAGTAAAAGGCAAATGTGAATTACTTGTTTGGCTTTTAGTAACTGATGAAATTCTTGATGGAGATCATCCAGTGTACTGAGAAAAAATCAGAAACTAAATAAAACACAGATTTTCTAGTATGCCATCAATAATGATCAGAAGAACTTAAACATAGGGTAAGAAATTACAAAAAGTTTTTTTTTTTCCTCTAGGAAACATAATCACATGTGCTACTGCAAAGTGAATGAACAAATGAATAAGAAAGTCGGAGAAAGGTTAGGTTTAATTAGGATGTCTGAAATAATAAGGAGGCAATCCATGAAGCAGAGAAAAGATTTTGATAGTTTAACATTTTCTCTTTTTCATTCAACAAATATTTGTTGTTTACTTGGGAGGGTGGTCCACTAGGCAACCAGTATTCATTGGAGAAGAAAAATCAGACAAGCCTCTGTTCTCATGAGGCTTATCCTAATGGGAAGACAGAGAATGAGCAAGCAAAGACATGCAATATAAAATTACAGCATGTATTAAGTGCTCTGAAAGGAAAATATTAGGTTAGATGAGAGAATAATAACAAGGGTTAAAAAAAATCACTCTTCAAATGGGTAGGCAGGGAAAGTATCTCTGAAGGAGGGGCATTTGAAAAGTATCACAAGATTCAGATATTTAAAACACAAAAGGAAAAGAAGAAACAATAATTTAATACTCCAAAATTAAATCTTCGTATTTGTGTTTTAAGGAAAGATCACTCCTTTTGTCTTTGACATTGTCAGTATGCAAATTTCTCAATCAGCAACTTTCAGTAGCTGTATGTACATTTAATTCAGAAATGCTTAAGAATATTAGGTGTTCAATAAACACTTGTTGACTTTAATTATACTTTGATTCTTCATGACTTTAATAACCCTTGTATGCAAGCAAGTACAGTGGACACCACTGCTCTGGAAAACATCTTGATTTGATTCATGGCTTTTGAATTCAGTTTTTAGGTGATTTCTCAGGAAAGGGAACCTAAATTCAGAGAAAGTGCCCCTCTTACTGCAGTACCCCTACATTTAAGTAAGAAATGAGCTACATATAAATGGTTCCATTCACAATAGATATACAGCTGGTTAAAAAATGGACTTGAGTACAGAGATTTTTATTATAATTTTGTGCAGCTCGGGTTGGTGTGAAATATTGAAGTGCTGGCTCCTTTGCCTTTTTTTCATTAAAAACATCATAAAACATTTAGGGGTCTGTGCAGAAATTGCTGTGACCTCCATTTATAATTGAAGAAAGTAATGTTTCCTCTAAAATATTATTGGAGAGCAGTATTTCTGACCACAAGACCCTGAAGCTTGCTAACCAGATTTGTGCAGATTTCCATTCTCTTGTGTGCAATTACTAAAATGATGGGAATGTAAGACCACTGGAAAGAGAAAGAAATCTGGGATAAGTAAAGTGATTTGAAACAAGCTTGCAGAAACTAGGTTTAGTGTTCGGTTTTGGTGCTTTTTTGTTGTTCTAGTGAAAGTAGCTTCTGGTTCAGGGCTGTTAATACTAAATAAGAATGATTCTCTTGTATATTTTTTAAAACAAAGGGTGTAGTCTCTATTTAACTGGAAAGCCTGTGTTGGTTACTTTTCTCTTGTTGCTGAGACAAAATACCCAACACCCCAAATTAAGGAAAGAAAGACTTATTTAGCTCACAGTTTGTGGAGGTTTCAGGTTTCAGTCCATAATCAGCTGGTTCCAAGGCAGGGTGGCATGGCAGAGGTGCAACAATTCCTGGTGGTGAAGGACAGCAAAAGCTAGAAGAGCAAAAGCAGGAAGCAAGCCTCTTTCAACCCCTTTTATCTTATCCAGGCTGCTGACGTTAGGGTGGTGCCAGTCCAATCAGTAGAGTGATCTAGCAGTCACCCAACCTTAATCCAAGCACGCTTAATTCTAGCATTGTACTAGGAATCAGATACAAACTCTGAATTCAGCCACCTCCAAAAAAGTCTGCCTCCCATGACTGCATGAGGCCTTGGAGGGACTTCTAGACACATTCATAACAGTCTCTTTGCCCCCTGTACTTCTAACCTCAGAGTTCATATAAAGCAGGTTCTGGTGTGGTGGCAAAGATTCTTTATTTCTAACCAGGTGGTCCTGCTGCTGGTCCACAGACCATATTGTAAGTAGGAAGGCTTAGAGTGGTAAATTTATCTCCTGAAAGGTAACCTGCATTCCTTGCTGGTAAATGGAACACTGGCTTTGTGTTTGCAATCTGGCTTGTGTTTTTCATGTCCTGGAACAATGTCTTTTGGACAACTTGCTGAGTATTCTCATTTGAGTTAATCAATGTGTGCCTCATTCATCTGACAGTTAGTCCTAAAAACAACTGAAATGTAAGACAGAGTCTTTGGTTATCTAGGATCTTCCCTCTACTTTCACACACCTTATCTTTCACATACCATAAGGAAGCACTGTCAGCTGTGCCTTCCTAATACACCTCACCCCTATCCTATCTTCTCTACCTTTACCCATCAATCTAGTCAGATGCCTTATCACTTGTCATCTAGGCTGAAAAGACTCCTCTAAATCTTCTTCCTACCTCAACACCTCTCTGCAGCAGCTATAGGTAATTTTTGAGGAAGATAAACCTGCAGTACTTCCTATTTAAAATCCTCTTGCGAGCTGTCTGTGCTCTCAGAACCAAACTTGAACCCAAATCCATGATGGGGGCATTCAAGAACTCTCAGGTCTAACCCTTCCAGCCTCTCTCATCTTTGCCATGGGATCTTTTCCTGCTGCGCCTGGCGCCAGCCTTTCAGCCTCCTATGAGTTCCTAGAACATAGCAAACCCTGCTCCTTCTTGTCTCTGAGCTCTGTGCTGGTGCTTTGTTCTGCCTGCAAGGCCAACTCCATGATTCTCCCACCTTGTCATTCCATGGCAGCCCCTTAAAATGCCCTATTTCAATCACGGTATCCTGATTTCTATTTTGTCAACCTGTTTTACCTTCCCTGTTGCCCTTGTCATTGTCTCTGTTGCATCTATGTTTGCTCACTTATTCTCTGCCTCCCCATTGCCACCCTAGAATATAAGTTCCAAGACTCATTGGTATTTGTTTGGAGGTATGGGGGTCCAGTGTGAAAAAGAAAACAGGGAGGAGACAGGCAAGCAATCCACCCAGCTTTCATCAAAATATGCTGCATTTTCCAGTTTGCTGAGTACTATTAGAAATTATCCTTCTCTCGTGTTCTAGGAAGATGGTGACAAAAATTACCATGTAAAATTTTAAAAGCTTAAAAATATGTTTTCTGAGAGCATTTCTATGTTGAGTTTCAGTAACATCAATAACTTTTATTTCCAGGAACTCAAATGTTGCAAAAATAAAGCATTTGAGGAAATTTACAGAAGAATGACACTCTTAGTAGAATTTCTTTACTATGGATGATGTATTTGTTCTGATAGAGTCCCAACTCTGTGGTGGGGAACAAAGAGCCAAGAGTTACTAAATATTTTCCTCAGCCTGGGGTAGTTCACAGTCTGTGGGCAGAAAGAGCTGCTCTGGTTCACTTGGATATTCAATCCCTGCTCTTGGCCCTCCTAACTGTGTGTTCTCACCTAGAGAAAACCCATGCCCAAGGAACGAAATCATTCCAAGTAATTGGATCCAT
>RJWM01009258.1:0-68878 GCA_004363535.1 Dasyprocta punctata
CATCTTCAGATTAGCTGACCATTCCAACAGGTGTAGTAGAATTGAACCAAAAACGAAACAAAACAAAATCAATACAAACAGAATATAAAATAAAGGAAAAAAAAAGAGAAAAATAATAACGATCAGAGTTAAGCAAAACGATGAGGACCACATTAGTCCTCGAAGACAACAAAGAAGGGAGTCCCCCATATTTGCGACATTGCCCATTGTGGTAATGCAAAGAGACATTGAGGGTGCTGATCAGAGGCCTGCAAAATCTACAAAACAATACTAGTGTTTAGTTGCTATATGTACCTTAGTTGCCATCAATTTAGCCAGACCTCAGAGCCAGCAACTTGCTTACGTGGGGGGGGGGGGATACGGATGCTGTCCTTGATTCTGAGCCCGCGCACCGGCAACGCACGGGCCCGGCAAGTTGGGGCCGGTTTCGGCCCATTTGGTTCTCCTCCGGGGTCAGGCAGCACCCGGCACCAGAAGGCGGCTCAGTTCTCCCTTGGTGTGCGCCGGCACCACGCGGGACCGGCGAGTTGGAGCCGGTTTCGGCCCATTTGGTTCTCCTCCGGGGTCAGGCAGCGCCCGGCACCGGAAGGCGGCTCAGTTCTCCCTTCTCATAAGCTTTAATAAGAGACTTTTTCTAGAAGTAGGAGAAAGAGAGAGAGAAGACAGCTAATATAAGGAGAGAACTATTTCAAATCCATCAAACAAAATCCCAATAGGTAAATAACAAAGAGTAGGGGAAAGAAGATAGTGTTAGCCTTTAAGTAAAATTCTGAAAACTTTCCAAGAAGAGACCAGCTCCTGGAAAAGTATAGAACTAAGGCTCTAGGAATAAGAGTAAAAGTAAGCCCAGAAACAATACTTAGGTAATCAGGGAAGACACAAACAGGACTGAATGTAGAAGTGCCCCATGTCCTGGCTCCTGGCTACCATTTCTTTAGGTCTAAATATAGAGACCATTGTTAGAAGGTGAAAGTTCATTCATAAATAAAGAGATAGGAGGGAATAGAAGGAACTTTATCAGGCTGCATTTGAAGAAAGTTAGGGTGGGACCTTCTCTTCAGAGATGGTATTTCCTGGTTTGGGAAATACTGAATGTACTGATGGAAATAAGCGTGTAGGACTGGATTGTCTTGTTCCATCTTTATCTGTCTGTGACCTCCTGCCTTTTGTGCCCCTCTGTGTAGCACATCCAGTTCCTTCCTTCATTCAAATTCCTGGGCAGGTCTCTTTTTTTCCCTCCATCAGTCCTTGCATATTTAATTCTGGAGTTTCTGCAACCTAAGCTTTTGTTTTTTGAGGCATGTGTTTGTTTTTCCTTTTAGTATCCAGCATTGATGTCTAGGGCCAAATGAGTCCAGGGATGGACAGCTGGGCTTCTCCACCCATAAAGTGTAGGACCTGGACTCTTCACATTGGGTTCCCCTGACTCTGAGAGTTCCACTCTTCCTGGTCACAAAGGACACTGTCCAGGGTGCTGACTTCTAAACTTGCCATACTTTAGCCTGGACATTCATATGGGCTAAAGCCCTGTGGCTGGTTTGTGAGCCAAACCAAACCAAACCGAACTGAGCTCAACTGAACCACAACAGAAAACTACATGCATTTTTAGTTAGTGCTGAGAAAAGCTGTCAATGGGCACTCCCTCCAAAATGCCAGTGAGTTGTGAGCACTTCTTTCTCTCTGACCCCTGCTTGTCTACATTAAGTGATAACAAGCTGAGTGATGTCAGTGTGATAGTTCAGGACCAGCACAGCAGTGGATGCTCATGGTGAGTTTGGTTTCTGCCAGGTTGGAGTCAAGTCTGAGGATTTTCTATGGCCAGATGTGGCCTGTCAAGGGCAGTTGAGCAAATCATGTAGTCTAGTGGGAGCCTCTAGCTGTTGCTTGAGGGCTCTGTGCAGAACAAAGTAGGGCAGTGGAGGTGCAGGGAAAAGTTCAGAGTTTTCTGTGGGTGTCTCAGAGTTGACACATTTAGGGCTTGTGGCCTGGTGACCTAGTATGGTGCCAGAATAGTGGGGAGGCAGGAATTCAGAAATTGACGGAGGATTGTTATGGCTTCTGTCTAGATGTCTACGCATGGCCTCGTGCAAAGTCATAATTGGGGGGATTTCATTGGTGGGTGAATCTAGAGTGTGCAATGCTGGAATTAAGGGTATGTGGTTACTAAATCACTTCACTGATTGATTTGGCACCACCCTAATCCCAGTAGTCTAGATAAAATACAAAAGGGACAAAAAGAAGTTGATAAGGTCCCATGCTGGCTTTGCTATCTCCTTTCCTCCATGAACTGTTTCTCCTCTGTAATGCCCCTTTGCCATGTGCCACCCTGCCTTGGAGCCAGCTGGCTATGGACTGAAACCTCTACAAACTGTGAGCCAAATAAACCTTTCCTCCTTTAACTTTGGGTGTTGTGTATTTTGTCTTAGCAATGAGAAAAGTAACTAAGATAAGGTTCTGGGTGGGGATATAGGTTTGGAGGCTGTAAGCATACTGATAGGATTTACTTACTGAAGCCTGGGTGGGATGATCTCAAAAGTAAGTACAGATGGAGAAGCAGAGAGCCCAGAACCAGAATCCCAGGTGGGAAGCACATAAGTGGACATTGATTCAATTAATTGAGTGAAGGACAATTGTCCATAGTTCTTAAGGCTAAAAGGCAAGGCAGTAGGCAAACATCTCATCTTTTGTTCTTCCCTGCAGTACTAGGGGTTGAACCCAGTGCAATTGCACTAAGCTACACTCCAGCCCTTTAATTTTTTTTTTTTTTTGACATGGTGTCTTAGTTACTTTTCGCTTGTTGCTGAGACAGAATACCTGACGCCCAAAATTAGGGAAGGAAAGGTTTATTCTTACAGTTTCTCGGGAGTTTCAGTCCATACTTAAGTTGGCTCCAAGATAGCGTGGCATGATGGGCCTGCTGTTCATGGCAGCTTCAAGCAGCAAGCGCACTGACAAGAGAGAGAGAGCGGAAGCACGGAAGACCTGCCTTCCTTTACACTGTATGTCGGCTCCACCCCTGGGTGGGCACAGCACTCACATTGCCAGACAACAAACCAATAACAAACCAATAACTCAGCCCCATCAAAAGTATGAGGACTTGGGGGTACATAGTATTACCCAGTACACATGATCTCACCAAATTGCTAAGTTGCTCAGGCTGAGGTCACATTTTCTGATCCTCCTGCCTCAGCTTCTCAGAGTACTGGAATTACAGGCTTGTGCTGCCAATTAGGGCTACATAGTCTTTTGTTCTAGAAGAACAAGGGTAAAAATGTGTACCCACCCTACAGAGGCATACCTTTTAAATTATGCTGCTGCCTTTCTTTCTTCCTCCCTTCCATTCCTCTCCTCCTCCCCCTCTGCTCTCCCTCCATTTCCACCTCCCCTTTCCCCTCCCCTTCACCTTCTCCCTCCCTTTCCAAGGGTTGCTTTTTGTTGTTGTTGTTGGTACTGGAAATCGAACTCACAACCTCATGCCTGCCAAGCAGGTGCTTAAGCCACTGAGCCAAACTCCTAAGAGTTGCTTTTTTGACCATTGTTTTCACTGCAAGATTTCACTGCAAGATTTTTGGGAAAAATTATATTAGAATAAAATGGGGTGTTTTGTGGGATAGAATGCAAAATTTACCTAATTATAAAATAAAATCTAGGACTTGAAGAAAGAAATAGTATGTTTTTTATATTCCCTAAGCTGACCCTCTCCATCTCCCCTCTTGCTCCCTGCCTCTCCTGGCCCATTTTAATGTAAAGGCTTAGGAAGTTGGGTAACCAGTTCTGTGACACCCCCCCACCCCGCCACCCCCCCCA
The DNA here is from genome assembly GCA_004363535.1 of Dasyprocta punctata. Taxonomy (NCBI): domain Eukaryota; kingdom Metazoa; phylum Chordata; class Mammalia; order Rodentia; family Dasyproctidae; genus Dasyprocta; species Dasyprocta punctata. The sequence continues at coordinate 3,808 of RJWM01009258.1, forward strand.
CCCCCGCCCAAAGAAGAGACAGCTGCTAGTGAGGTCCCAGCAGAAGGGTGCTATCTGAGAACAGTTGGGACTGACTGAGGGAGGGAGACTGAGTCCTCCTTAAAGGGGCTCGCTCAGCAAGAAATCCTTTAATGTAATCAGTTCCCACTGCACCCTAAACTCATCTGCTTTATGAGCTAATCAGCTTTAATCCTTTAGAATCCAACGCAATAGACATAATGATAGACATGAACATTTGGGCTTTGAAGTCTATAATCTTGAACCACAAGACTTCCTAACCCTGTCTGCTAGAGGCCTGGACAGAGCTTTTGGAGTCTCCCCTGGGGAAACTGACATGTGTGAGCGGGAGGGATTGATTGAAGATGCTCTGTGCATTAACTTGTGGGAAACTAGCAGTAACAGGGAAATTGTGACCATGGCCTGCACAAGGGAAAACAGAGGCGTAACTAAGATTCGTCCTCTTCCCCGACCACCATGTTTGCTCCCTTTTGAATTTGTACCTTTCTTCCCACCTCTGCCTTACCCAGACAGGCTCTCCTCCCTACCAAATCCAGCCTCTCTGACCCTGATCACCTGAGGTTTTCCTCTTTGTCAGCAGAGGCAGAATCCAGATGATCCTGGCGAACACCCACAACTGGTGTGGCAAGCCCTGCTTAGAAGATAATGCCCTTCCAGCAAGTATAGTGATATCTTTTGGTTCAAATAAAAGCTTAACTGTTAATTCAAATCAGTGAACTGTTAGTAGTGTAGTTTTGAACATTGTAGCAGAGGCTGGTATGGAAGGTTGCTGGTGGCAAAGGGGCTACTGGGAGCTCCTAGAGTTTCCATGTCCTCAGACAGGCTTCATGCTTCTTCAGAGCTGCCTGCTGTGATCTGCAGTGGCCCTCAGGTAAATTTTGCTTCCTCTTTCTCAAGTAAGCATTTTCCAAACCAAGCCCATTGCACTGAGTTCCCCTTAGAAAGTCTCCATCCAATTTGCATGATTTTGTGTGTGTTCTTAGAAAAGTGTGTTCTAAGAACTTGAGGTGAGAAAGAAAAAAAATTAGATCCTGTTAAATAATACTGTTATCCATTTAGTATGCTTTGCTTATTTGGTAATTTGGTCAGCTGGTTCTTCTGTTACCAAAAGTCAGGAGGAAGAAGTTTGTCTCTGTGACTGAGAGATCGAGGGGCCCTTCTCCATTGCTGGTGGGACTGTTGACTGGTACAACCACTGTGGAAATCAGTGTGGAGCTTCCTCAAAAAACTAGGATTAGAGGTTCCTTTCGACCCAGCTGTTCCCCTTCTGGGTATTTTCCCAGAATTGAAAATGTCATACCATAGTGATATATATGTACCCATGTTAAACATAGCTGAACAATTTGTAATAGCCAGATCCTGGAAATAACCCAAATGCCTATCCACTGAGGAATGGATAAAAAAGATGTGATATCTTTATACAATGGAGTACTTCTCAGCTCTGAAGATGGATAAACTGGAGGCTTTTACAGGTAAATGGCTGCAACTAGAGACCATACTCCTAACTGAAACAAATCAGATTCGCATATGTGAACACCATATTGTCTCACTAGGGTAAGAAACTGAAAGAGGAAATAAGATCCAAAATTTACAATAGATATAGTGAAAGGGAAAGAAACTGCTCAAAGGGAAAGAACAACTAGAATAGAGGAAAGAAGAAAAGAAAGGGAAAAGGAGAAAAAATATATATATATAGATTAACACAAGATAGCAAAGATAATCATACCACTAATTCTATTAGTTTATGAAAAGAAACAGTGCTCATATTGTTTAATCAACTTTGCATGCCTGTATCTGGTAATCTGAGCAACTATTTTGAAGATAACGATATGCCATATAACAACCATTGTTAAATTCCTATCATCTTGTTTTGAAATCCTGTATCGCTATTGTTTTGTTGTTGTTGTCGTCATTTTGTTGTTGTTGTTTGTTTGTTTGCTTTTTGATCTTTCTGTGTTTTTCTTTTTAAAATAAAAAGAGAAGGGAGAGGAGCTTGTACCTAACTATAGATAAGATTGCAGAAAATCACAAGGTAGAGACCACTCTTAAACTTTCACTCCCTGTTCTCCAATCAGGTGATCCATCCCATGTTATAAACTCAATCATCTTACAAACACAGAGTCCTCATCATGAATAAGGAAGAGTTGCAGAGAAGGAAGGTCTGCGGCCAGTGTCTGCCCGGATGGTGTTTGGAGGAGAGGGTTATAGTGGCCATTGTGTCAGTTACAGGTTCCTGTTGACGACAGAAAAACCACTTGGTTTGATTACAGCTGGACCTGAGTCAGCACAGGGGTATTCCAAATTGTCTTAGTTGCCATTTGAAAAACACAGGGCTAATACTAGATGATTTTTGAACTCCAGCCTGGGAAGAGCCAAAAGGTCCAGGCAGCTCTGAGACACAGTCAGGAATCAGGACAGTTTACATAGCTTTCCTTGCTGTCACATCTGACCTCTGCCATCTCAAAAAGTCATCCTGCCACCACTTCCCCGCCTTCCCTCAGAATAGTGAGCCACCAGAAGAGCCACTTGGGAGGAGTTAGAAGAGCAAGGAAAACTGGCAAGCTTCATTGTTGATTACTGAATACTCTCAAAATTGTAGAGGGTCAGAGGTAGGGAATGAGACTGGGTTATTGTCCAACTGCGTCTCAGTTTGAAGCCAATTTGCCACCTTTACAACAGCAATTGTTGAAGAAGTAAGCCACTGCATCACCAAGGTCGCATGCTGACTAGCATGGGCCATTTCACCCCTCCCCTTTTAAAACTTCTGGTCAAGAGTTCATTCTGATATAGTCAAGCTGTATTTTGACACCCAGGGCTTTGTGCCTGCCCAAGCTTGTCCCTTTGGAACCAGTAACACCTGCCTTTTAGGACAAAGGGCATTTGGATGGAGTCTAATTTTCCTGCTTAGCCTGAGGCAGTGATCATCCTCTGTAGCTCTGAAATGCCCTCCTCCTCAGAATGGCAAGCACCTAAATAGTATCTGTAACAGTCAAGCAGTATCCTTAGCGCTTTGCATTTGTTGCTATTTTAATCTTACCTATGTGTCAAGACCAAAACAGGATCACTGAATATTATTTTAGGGTAAGATTTTGGGCTTTCCTGATAATTACCTCTGCAGGAAAGAATGGGGAGGGCCCAACCCAAAGCTGGATGACCCTGATTTTTGTGTTTAACTGACCTTCCCAGGCTTGGGTGGTTTATATCCGTGAAAGAGGGTTGGGTGGGCAAAAAAGACAATGGATATTCTTTTTTTTTAAGTCATAAAACACACAAATTTTATTCACCTTTAGAAACCATGATCCAATAATACATTTAATAGTTAAGATCACATTCATAAGCTCCTGTCTGGCAAGCACAAGGTCCTGAGTTCAATTCCAGGTACAAAAAAAAATCTCATTCATTATTGTGCAAAAAACCACAAAATTCCACACCCCAAAGCACTAACCAAACTTTGATTAAGACATGTGTGCTTCAGGTGAGCATGACAATGGATATTCCTTAGATTCAGTAAGTTTTAGAGCAAGCTGATATGTAAAGTTAAGCATTGCATGGCTCTGCTGTTGACTTAGGCCCTCCATTTACAAATTTTGAGACCTATTTTTAGAGTACTGATAATACGTTTTTGAGAGAGGTCAGCATCTTCATTATTAAGGAAGAGTCTTATTAGTGTCTTAAATTTTTCTTTGACAGCCTGAGGAACAAATATTCCATCTACTGTCGAATAAGATTAACTTCTTTTTCACAGTAAGTTGTGAGGCCTTTTGCAAGTTACTATTAATGATAGTTGACTATAATTTTTTTCATATTATTTACTCTAAAAAATTATACTGCCTTGATGGTTGTAACATTGCTCTTCTCACTTGTGTTTCAGAGTGCTTTCTTGGGCAGAGAGTGATACGGAGCGACAGCTCACAAGTTGGGAGGCTCACAATCTCCACGTCAAGGTGGACACTGTGGCCTTAAGGATTTAATGCTAGGCTCGGAGTAGTTGGGGGTATTTCTACTAGAATTTTCCCTTTGATTTTGAAGAATGGGGAAAAGACAGCTGACTTTTTCTGATGCTCTTTTAACTCATGTTTGGGCCTGCTGAAGAAAGAATAAGAAAACATAGAAGAAGCCCTTCATTATGTGTTGGTCTCTTGGCTTATAAATGTACTCTATATTTTAAATCCCTCCTCTACTTCCATGTTGGGAAATTTTATAATGTAGAGTGGCTTGAGGGAAATCATTACTTCTGCTAATCCTTTTCTGCCTACATGGAAGCCTGGCTTCGCAGTCTCATATATAATCCAACTTCACCCCTTATAGTCTGTTTTAAGCTTTCTTTTCCCATTGGTAGCTTTTGATGCTTTATGACCATGTGGGCTTTGGCTTATGTGTCTGCAGGCAGCAAGACCATATATGAATTGAAGTGCTTTATCAGGGTGTGGTGGAGTGTACCTATAATCATAGCACTTGGGAAACTGAGGCAGAGGACTGCCATGGGTTTGAGGCCAGCCTGGACTAGAGAGCAACATTCTGTCTCAAAAAAATTTTTTTTAAAGTATTGTAGTGGCTTGAACCTCCAATTCATATTTGGAAATTGCTATATTGAGATCTATTACTTTTCCATTAGCCTCTATTTGTTCATTATTTCCTCTATCCAGTCACCTGGCCTTCCATGTGACCTTTCCCTGCAGTCTGTTCACTGATTCCACTATCTGCTGTTCATAAAGAGTTCCTTTCAATGTGAGGCACAAGAAATGAAAGGGTGTCTTTCACATGCTGTCAGGCTCCAAGTTAGCATAAAGAGAGCACCAAGATAATCTGCAGATGCAAAGCTCATTAGAACCCAGGGAAAGGGGTCAACAGTCTTCAGACTTTGAGCATTTGTCTGCCAGCTTTACTTCCTAATAGCTTATTTAAAAATGTAGACTCTGGCATCAACCCCCGGGGACTAAGATCCAGTAGTGATTGACGTTTCTGGGAGTCTGCATTTTAACAACTACCAGGTGATTCTCATGTAAGTTGTCTACTGACCATAGAAAGCACAGGATTACAGCCTCCAAGTCTGACTTGTCCTTCCTTCCTGGTTCTTCTACAGTTACTTTTCCTTTGCTTCCAAGTTCAGATTAATCCCCTTTGTTTTGGGGATCATTGAGATCCCTGAGGGGTCAGTGGTGTAAATGCTATCGAGCCAGAATACAGGCTTCAGAGGGTTTTGTTTCTTTAAGTTTTGCTGCTTCCTGTCTCACAACAGTCTTGTCTTAAATACTGGAGGATAAAAATGCACCTGCCACTTGCATATTAGCAGACACCAGACTCCAGAGAAAGTTTGACAAATCATTTGCAAAGGACCAGACTCTTTCATGCTTTGATTCACAAAATCTTGTTTGAGATCAGCATAACTTGTATATCTGATGACAGAACCTGTAGATACATTCTTTGCCATTATCATTATGTTATCCTCTACTGTACCTGTAGTTTATACCCAGCCTTTCCACCATTTGATCCTGGACATTGAGAGGTTAACCAAGAGCTTTTGTCCTGTGGGCTCCTTGAGTAAGGTGAGCCTCCATAGATACATTGTAACTCTCAAACATGTGCCATGAAGGAAATATGCTTTTGCTTTGACCAGTAAAACTACGGTTTCAGTATTAAAGTACATCTCTTTTGAACTACACATCTCTTTTTGCCCAGATGACCAAGAAAAATGAAGGACTCATCATAGAGTAAGAAAAGACACTTTTGCTTCTCCTAATTCCACATAGCATCAATTCATAAATGATAGTTTATCACCATTAACAACTGTCGACTTTTAACACACACCAAGTATGTATGTCAGGGGGAGACTGAGTGCAGTAACAAAAGCATGATCTCAGCCTCCCTGAGTTCTTTCTGGTTTCTCACTACATTCTTGCTGAAAGACATGGGGAGCATTTCCATACCCACCACTCTGCTGAGAATTGAGAAGCTGCTGCTGGCTGCCCTTTTGAAGGAATAAAGGAAAAGTAGCCTGACCGGCCTCCCAGGTACTCTCCATGGTCCTGAAATATTAGGCATCTTTCCCTCCTTGATTCACCCTGTGGTACATTTCTCCTGTGAGCAGGAGAAATGTTTGTCAAAGCCATTTCCTTGATAACCTAGCCTTGTACCTGAAGGTGTTATCATCAAAATAAGATGCATTTGGTGGGGAGATGCTTGGCTTGGGTAAAGAAGGTTCAGGCTGTAGCCACGGAAAAGTATGCCTCATTGTTCTGTGACCTGGCCTAGGAGGACTTGATCCTGACCTTGATCCTGTCATCATCAGGTTCAAAGATCTAAACTGGCCTGCATGGAGTAACTAACTGTACTCCTGCATAAGGTTCTTGAGACTTCAGTGGACCCCTAGGCAGGGTTCCCTCTGTCCTCTGCATGAATCATTACGGATATCTGAAAGGAGCCTTAAACTGTTATTTGTAATTGGATTCATGAGTAATGTTTGCTCCTAAAATCTCCTCATTTGTTTCTGCTTGTTTATCCTTAATTGTGCATGGGCAAAGTGCCAAATGAGCTTCTTTCCAGAAGCCAGGCAGCGGGAACTGCCTGGCTTGTCAGGAGCTGATTCAGAATCCTGTTCATTTACACTGTTTTGTGGCCTGTACTGAAAAGATTTTGCTTTCCCCCTCTGGAATAGGCGAAAACAATTCTTGTGAATATTTGATGAGTTGTTTTATTCTTTCACTCCTTTATCATTATGAAAAGAAGCCATATAATACACCTCCTATTTACCAAATTCTGGGAAAGTGAGAGTGATTAAGAAGCTGTCCTATCCTCCAGAAGCTTTCAGCCTTGACAGGCAAACAGATAGCTATTATATGATATCATAAATTCTGGAGTTGCCCAGAGGTGGTGAAGTTTTCACAGAGAAAGTGACATTTGTAGCAGACCTTGAAGGATGAGTTCGGTAGACAGAGAGGGCAGAGAGGGGCTGATGGCTATTCCTGACAAAAAACACAACTCCCTCCAAAAAAAAAATACATATATATATATATATATATATATATATATATCCAAGACCTAGTTGGGGAACCGTGAGCTGTGAGTAGTGGTGCAGAGCTCAGCACAGGAGACTGGGGCTGGGGGCAGAGAGACATTTGTGAAGCACCTTGAAAGCCATTGCAATTCCTGAGTGAGGCAACTGTGTTGTTGGTTATCCTGTATAAGTGACCTTTGACAGCTGATCATTAAGCTCCTGTTCCTCATTGATGCTTCTGGGCAGAGTCCCTCCATTCAAATTTCCATCCTGGAGGCCTGCCTTGGCCACCCTCCTCCATTCTCCCCAGTTGAGGTAAGTGATCTGTTGGGAGGTGCATTGTTTAGTACCATGTTGGCTTATAATTACATATAAATCTTCCATGCTAGATTAGAGGCTTTTGTAGGACTGGGGGTTAGATTTTGTTTAGTACTCTTTGTCCAATGTCTAGGGTAGACTAGAGAGGATGCTCAGTAACAGCCCCTGAAAGAAGGAGCTCAAATATGTCACATCTAGGGGTTCAGAACTACTTTTATAAGTAATTCAGACACTAAACTGTGACCCTGTAATACAGTTATGGGCTGTGGGCAGTAGGAAGCCATTGAAAATAGAAGTTTCATGAAAGGCGATCTTAATGCAGTTGGAAGCTGTAATGTAGCCTGGAAGAAAGGCTTAGTCAGATGGCAGTGACAGGCTGATGGCTCTGATTAGCCAACTTTTTATGTCTCAACCAAGATGTTTTGTCTAAAGTGGCTGTGCTGGCTCCTATTCTCAAGAAAGTGCCATTTAAATAGGTAAAATTGCTTTCCATCATTTTGTAGTGACAGGAAAAGTCAGAGAGAAGGGATGTTCTGTTTCACATAGTGGCTGGAGAAAGATGGTTCAATTCTGATTATTCCTCCCTTAAAAATGAGGACTATTAACTGTAGCACTCATTGGAATGGGCAGCAGGACTCATCTGTGTGAACAGAGGAGTAGCGTGGGTGTTGTCGGCCGTGGTGCTCTTAGTAGGTCTGTGCTGTCATGGCGAGCTCAGAGGTAGCATGAATCCCTGAAGCCAAACTCCAGCCGGCACTGCCAGCACGTAACTGGAGCTTAATGGTGAAGTGAAAAGATTTTAGGTACCTGAGAATTCTGTTCACAGAGCCCATATACTCTGCTGTTTGTTAGGGGAAACTCTCACTTTCCCAGCCTGTTTCTTAGTCTGTTTATAAAGAAGGTAAACATTATGCCAAATGAATTTCCCCTTTCTGAATCCCAAGTATTTCACCTCCAGCAGAAAAGCTATTTGATGAATATTTTGTTAAATTGCTGGATTGTTCCTTCATGACTGATAATGTCATTGGAGTCTGGAATTGGATTCAGAGCCTGAATATGTTGCATACTAAACCAGTTTTCTTCAGCCTTGGCTGCACACTGCATGATCTGGGAGCTTTAGAAAGTATTCTGAGCCTTCAATTTTGATGTCATTGGCCTGAGGTACAGCTGTGTCTTGAGGTTCATAAGTACATCTCAGGTTGAGAACTACTGTACTAAAATAATTTGCTTTGGAAAAGTTATCCAACCTCTCTGAGTTTTATTTTTTTCTTACTGATAAATGTAGACTTAGGTTAGGAACCTCACAAATGTGTGAGGATGGAATCAGGTAAAATTTGTTTAGTGAGCACGTTTCAGAGATTACCGTGTAAGGTGATCGATCACCTTGGATCTCTCATAAATGACACAGTCCACACACACTCTTTTCCCAGCCATACCTGAGGGTGAGTGGCTGTAGATGGTTTCTGTGGTCTATGACTGAAGTGAGTCATCACGTCACCCTGATATTGGGTCCTGGGGTGGAAGAGTCTCGTTCTCGAGGTAATTTTTAGATTCTTTCTGTCCTGAGCAAAGAATTGGTCAAGACATGTGCAAATGGCAGCAAAGTTTTATTAAAGGTAAGAAAAGAAGCAGGCTCTGCCAAGCAAGTTTGGACCAAGTAAAAGTAGGAAAAGAAGCACAATCTACAGCGAGAGGATAACAGCTGTGTAAGAAAGAACACAGTGGCAAAAACTCAGTGTGGACTGTCCTGTGTCACCCGCTGCTCAGGCTGATGTCAGGGCTAAGCCTTCCTATTGAAACCTGGGCAATAAGTCATGTGCAGGGCTTTGGAGGCTGCTCTGAGCATGTGTCCTGGGATTTTGTAATTAACAGATCACACTACTTCCCCAGCCAGCTTTGTCAGACCCTAATGTCCTGTCTCAACCCCAAGGACAGGTCACGGTTCCTCAGTCGCACAAGGATGTTATCTGTCCAGTGTCAGTGCCGCATCCTATTTTCAGCCTTTCGGGTGCCGAATTTTTATGCCCATGGTTAATATTTTTATTTTCTTTGTTGAAGAACTACTGATGTGTGTGGGGGGTGGGGGTGGAGGTGGTTGTTGTTTTGGTCTTTTAAACTTAAAGAAGCTAGGATCCTGAAGCCAGAGGACCCAAGGGAGTGTAAAGTCTTGGCTTGTTCACTCTGCTCAGCACACAGATTCAGTCCTAGGTCCTGTTATGAGCAGGCCCTCTCGTTTTGATGGGGTCATCATGATTACCAATAAACTGTATGTGAAAAGGAAGGAACACTGAGAAAGGGTTTCCTCTCAGTTCTTTATTGGACAGGGGTTCCTGGGGACCAGGATGAGCCTTTCCTGTCTCTTCTCCCTTCTCCAAGTCTGAGGGTGGCTGGATCGCTGTGGTGGGACCTCTGTCAGGGGAGGGGAGCCACAGTCACTCATAGGCAGAGATTGTTACCATTGAGCACCATGATGACCACCACGCCCCTTGTAACAAAAGAATACTTTTCTGGTGCCTAAGAATAAGGGAGACCCAGGTCTACTCTGTACAGCATACTTCTTAATCTTAAATTTTAAAAGTATAAATTTTTTTGTAAGGAAAGAAACAGATTAAGAGGTTTTGAAAGATACCAGCAGTGGGTGAAGCTAGGCAGGTTTCCTGTCAGGATTTTCCATCTGATCTTCCCTGCTTGTTTATATGCTTTGATCAAACATCTTTAGTGATTAATTTTCCCCTTACAGCTGTGTGCCCTTCAGAGGTCTGTTTACATTTCCATAAACTGATGTTTATTTTATCAGGTTAAGTTGTCTTCTCTGAGACCTGTCAGGAAAAGGAAACACATTAACCCCAGCAAGACAGTGTGGAACTTTTCCAAAAGGCTTTGGTTCTTCTAAACAAATGGGATTAAAACAGACACATTTTGGGAGGCAGGCCTTTACCATTATGTAGATTTGTCTTACTTTGTCCCTTAGGCTTTAGATGGCTGTATTTTACAGAAGCCGGAGTCTAAGACATTTTAAAATCTCGTAGAGGACAGGAATCCATTCCATCTGTTTTCCTGAGCCCATACAGTGTGCCAGGCAGGGGACAGTAGACTAGTCAGTCTGAGGAGGAGCCTGATGGCTAAGAGAAGAAATAGATAAGTCATTTGTCTATTACAGTTCTAAGAGATGAAGGTGGTAGCAGCTGGCAGAAAACACAGATGCAATAGTGGTAAAGGCATTCATCTGGTCATCAGTACCACCAGGCCCCTCTCTCCTTCCTGCCTCTGGGCACAGAATGTGGTCTCCCTTCCCAACAGCCCTGCTGTCCTTCATTCACTGACTGTTCACTGGATGCCCACATAACTACAGGACAGCCGGTTTCTGTTAGACCCATGATCCTGGGGGAGGTGGTCCCTGCTTGCAAAATGGGTGAGTAAAGTCCAGGCCTGTGTGGTTGTCTATAAGCACACATAATAACAAACACTAAAGCCAAAGTGGCCCTGGAAGCCCCAAGAAGACCTTTGGGAAGAATCAGTCATTGCTTCTCTCTGTAGAGCTTGATCTTTTATGAAGTACCATTTACATTTCCTCTTTGCTTTTAAACTCCACTCCAGGCCCAACACTACACAGTTCCTCCTCTCTATTCAGGCAGAACAGGGAGGGGCCCTTTGGGTTTAAAGTAAAACATTTTGGTCTGAGGGCAGATTTTTTTCCTTGGTCTTTGTGAAGTTCCAGGTCCCTTGAGAGGACTCAGCTCAACACCTTGGCCTGCTTAGAGGAAAGTAGCTGGGTTTGTCGGGAGACAGTCATCTTCAGCAGACTGCAGCTGTTCTAGAAACAAAAAGATAAAAAGCTGGTCCCATCTGTGGGCCCTTCCTGGAGGCCCAGGGGAGAGGTCAGCTCAGATCTCACCCTGACTTCTGACAGCTTTCTGCATCTCTGCCATTTCTCAAGACAGTCTGAGTGCTGAGACAGTTTAATCTGGGCCTTCTGCTGGAAGCAGCTATATCCCACCACTGAGGGAGTGCCTAAATTTCAGCCATCCACTTTTATGCAGCCTTCTGCTAAATCTTGGAGTCATATCTGGGATTTCATCATTCTAAAGCAGTACAAAAGTACCTCAAAAGAAAATGTATTTTGTAATGTAAACATGTTATTAATCCAAAGCACCGTGTGTTTAGACAGTGGTAACAACCATTGTGAACCAGAACGCTTCACCATCAGGGATTTTTAGTAGCATTAAAAACCACTCTAACTATCAGGGTAGCTTGTTATGGGGGGCTAAGAGCCTGGGACGCAGGGTCTGGGTTATGTTGGTTAGGTTTAGGAGCTTTCAGTTACCAGTGTGTCAGGCATGTGTACGTGTAGTGCCAGTGCCAGGTGGGAGGGTGCCCGAGATACTGCGGAAACCCTGAACAAAAGCAGGAGACCCGGCCTGGGTACCCAGTGTGGCTTCCAAGGGCTCAGGGCTCCTGTGTGCAACACTTCACTCAGCACTCCTGGTTACTGAGTCCTAGCACAAGGGATGGACCTCTCAGGGTCCTCCTAGCTCCACAGCTCTGGAACAGGTGATATGGGTGCTGATGCTGTACAAAGGGAGATGCCGCTTCTCTGTCTTTTGACTGAGATCAAGTGTAGTAAGGAAAGGAGATGACAGCATTGATTTCACAGTAACTCTTACATCATGACTGTTTATCTCTGTTCTATTTCCACTACCCTGTGAGGAGACCCACCTTTCCTGAACAATATCAAGAAGCTGGGAAAATAATCTAAACTGCTATAATCCCTCCTATCCCTGATCAAGAGAGAGATTTGCCAGATTCTCCCAGGCCAGGATCCTCCAGGCAGGGACTATACCAAGTAGAACAAGAGGCAGTGTGAAGATGTCATTACATAATTATTGCCAGAGTTTGAAGAAAGAACAATAGAGTTATCTTACTTCCATTTCTATTGAGCAACTAAGTTCACATTAGCCCATTTAGATGTGATTAAAATTCTGCCCCTTATGACTTTATCCTCCTCTGTCCGCAGTATGGATCCCTTTCATGTTCCTTCTAAAGCCATTCCTAAGCTAATTTGACCTGGAGTGACTCCACCTTGATATGCTGTTGCCTTTAATTACACGTGGCTAATTTTACTTAGACATCCTTGTCACAAGATGAGGACACGGTAGACAAGCCAGTGCAGTGTCAGCCTTCACTGCAGTTCTGTTTGGTTGTATTCTGCTCCATGACTAGAAAGCTGAATTGTGAATCAGATTTGCTTGGGGGCACTGGGGGTTATTAAAGCACAGTGCTGGGTGTTTCTGGGAGGTCTGTCTTTGAGTCCACTACCTCTGGTCCCTGCCCCACTCTCTCTGGCATGGTTCCCCTGCTCTGCTTCTCTGCCACCATGAACTAAGAAGCTGTGTTTCATTGTGCTGTTCTACCATGATGCTCCTGCCTGGGACCCAACCCATCATCAACAGAAGTCCCTGAAACCATGAACCAAACTAAACCTCTCCTCTCTCTGTCACTCTTCAATTTTTTTCCTTTCAGTACTGGGGATTGAGCCCATGTCCTTTGCACCACACTATGTCCCCAGTTCTTTTAATTTTTTTTTTTTTTTTTTTTTTGAGACAGGGTCTTGCTGAGTCGGTAAGTTGCCCAAACTAAGCTCAAAATTTGATCCTCCTTCCTTGGCCACTGGAGTGCTGAGATTACAGGTGTGTACCCCACCACACCTAGTTTACTTCTCTTTAAGTGTTGGTGTCAGGTAATTTGTCCCAGCAAGGGATACTGTGCCCCCAAAGAGTTCCTTAACTGTCACTCCCAACCTCTTACTTCCCACACACCTTGTTTTTCTGTGTCTTTGTAAGTTCTGACTGACTAAACTAATTTTATTTCACTAACAATCTTAATATTCTTTCTACCTTCTATAAAGCTGCTTTCCCCTCTCAGTTCTCGTTAGCCCTTGCATATCACAGCTGCTGTAGAGATGTTTCCTGCGCAGTGAAGGACAGACAGACATGTGGACATGTAGTCTGTGAAGGCGGATTGGAGGGAACCACGCAGGCTGGGCCTGGGGTTATATGCTTGGCCTTCCTTGTCTTGTTGACCCTCATACCATCTTTGGGGTGATACGGAATTTTTTTTTTTTGGACCAGAGATCGAACTCACAACCTCACACTTACTGGGCAAGCGCTTGAGCCGCTGAGCTAAACCCCCAGCCCCCAGATTGTTTTTCAGGTTTATAAATGATGCAACATTCTCCAAGGTTAAAAAGAGATGTCTTTTAAAAGTTAAAAGAAATTATCTATCATTCTACATATTCAATTTTGAAAAAAAAAAAGTATTATTCTATGATTCATTTTAGGTTTCATTGTAAGCCCCCACATTCCCCAAATAGCAGAACCTTCCTCTCAGGAGATGTAAGGAGGCTGCTCTCTAAATTGCTCAGGGGTTGATTTAAGTCCTAGCTAGAATTGTCCAATAAAAATTCGTGTGATGATGGAGATATGTTTGTACTATTCTATGAAATACCTCCTGGCCATAAGTGGCTAATGCAAATGAGTTAATGACTTTGAAATTTTATTTAAGTTAATTTACATTTAAGTTGCCACGTGTGGCTAGCAGCTCCTATACTGAACATTGTGTGAAGTTATTTGGAGTTATTTTGTGTGAAGTTATTTGGTTGATGACTTATCCTAGGAATTTTCATCTACCACACTGGGAACCCTAAAAGTGATTTTGTTCCCATGGAGGTGTCCAGGTCACTGACTTCCAGTGGCTGGAGGCTCTGAGCCTCTGTCTGTAGCTACCTTTCGGTGCTCTGTGGCGCTGGGATTACTTGCACTCACTCACATGGTTGCTACTCGCCATGTGCCTGTTATAAACTTGAAGTGTAGCTAGCCAGACCTGAGATATATTCAAATATAAAATATACAGTGGATTTTGAAAATTTTATAGTACAAAAATATAACATAACTCATTGTTTTTAATGTTGACTACATACTGGAATATATTTTTAACATATTGAGTTAAATAAAACTTTGAAATTAATTTAACATACTTTTTACTTTTAAAATATAGATGCTAGAAAATCCATATGTATGACTCACATTTGTGCTTACATCATTTTTCTATCAGATAGCACTGCTCAAGGGAGATCTTGAATCTCCCTACAGAGACATAAATCCATTGTCTGAGAATGTGGCCATCCAGATGGGACAAGGGGCACCAGGATAACAGGAAAAACTAGAGGGAATATTTCAAAATGTTACCTTACCACTCCACCAACTGGGTTGTTTTATGAGTTGTAGAAGAAGAGGGCCCCCAGCCTTTTCTATCTGTGGGCCAGGGCTGGGGTTCCTTACAGGCTGAAGGTGTGTCCAGGAGTGAGGTGAGGTCTGAGGAGGATGGGAGGGAAAGCATGCATCATCCTCAGCCCTAGAGCAGGGGTTGCTTCATTGGTGACAAGCTGAATCCTGAGGGAGAGGGAGCAGCAGGGGCCATGCTCAGATGTGGTCTGGGCACTAAAGTTCACTCATTTCCTGACCGGACAGGGATTGGCTGATGGTTCTCAACATAGCCCCTACATGTAGAAGCACAGGGTACATCTCTAGTCTACACATTCAGTCTCCAGGCCAGAAATTGGATCTTCTGTCTGTTGTCCCAGGCCCTGGCTCTTCAAAATTCTTTGGAAATCACAATATGGATCAATGAGGGCAGCTTTTTCCCTTCCTATCGTAGCTCACCTAGCTCTGCAGGCTCTGTGGGAGACACAGAGGGGCCTCTTGTAAAGCAAAGTGATTTTAGAGATGAATCAGTAGGTAATCAAATAGAAGATTTAATTCAAGCAAAAGATGTAAATTCCTCCTTTGTGGTGCTCTAGGATGGTCAGTCAACTGTATGCCCAACAGTTTCTCTTTTCAGGGTCCTAAATGATTCCTCATGGAGCTGGTTAGAAAGACAGAACATGCAACCAGGGACAAATGGTCACCATACTTAGTGGAGCAGGTAGACAATCACAGGAGGTGCCACTGAATGTGATAGGTAGGTTTGGGGGAAGATCCATAGAAGTTAAAGGTCATAACTCAAATTCTATTTTAAATGTCCATAAGGGAAGGCCCAGTATTTGAATAACTCTATGGCCAATCATTCTATTAAGTGAATCCTTTAATGATAATGCACAGTTGTTAGGGGTGTTTCAGAGATGTCTGGATTGTGGTACAATGTGCTTTCTCAAAGCAAGGTATACCCAAGTGTTGCAAATAGAATGTATCCGAGCAGGGATAGAGGTAGTCAGAAAATGGAACACCTGGGAAAGTGGCAGATAAACTTGCTGGTTACCTTCTCAGAGGGCTGTTCCATTCTTCCAGGATCTGCTTCCCTAGGCTAGGCCAACAGAGCCCCCTGGAATGTCTCCTGAAGTCTCTGTGCTTCTTTCTGAGAACTGCCCTGCTAGTCTGGCCTCACAGCTTACTCCTGCAGCTGGAAAGCTGCTACA
The DNA here is from genome assembly GCA_004363535.1 of Dasyprocta punctata. Taxonomy (NCBI): domain Eukaryota; kingdom Metazoa; phylum Chordata; class Mammalia; order Rodentia; family Dasyproctidae; genus Dasyprocta; species Dasyprocta punctata. Next base: position 19,608 of record RJWM01009258.1, read on the forward strand.
ACAGTCTCCTATCCATGCACCCATGAGATGGTGTTGGCTCAGCACCCAGTTTAGGGAGCTTTTCCTCATTGGGCCCCACAGAGGACCACGTAGTTTCTTGTTATGATTATTGTCGCTAACATTGGGTTAGGCAGTGGGAAACTCTAGCCCCATTGTCTCAGCTCTGAAAAATCAGAGTGACTCATAAGTGTCTATAAGAATTCTTCTTCAAAGGAAAATCATGCCATAGTGATGACGGTGCAAAACCCTGGGCAGTTTTCATGAAAGACATTGGGAATGCAAAGATGAGCCAAGCCAAACTAATCCTGTTAAGATTAGTATTTTGTGTTACTTAAATCTGACTCTGGAAGGCTGTAGCTTCAGGAAGAACAGAACTGGAAAAAGAGAGAGAGAAGAATTGAGCTCCTTATCCCTCCTTTTCCTCCTGGAGGGGCAGGAGATCACTTAGTGCCCAGGATGAGTCATCCATCAATCAACACATTGATTTCTCCAGAAAGGCCATGCGATCTGAAAGAGTGGGTGAAGCATGTCTTTCCCTCTAATGGGGAGAGGGCACTTGGGGTTTCTGTTCCCAGAACTTCCACTGAGTCATCACAGTCTTTTCTGCTATCCTCCTGTCCCCCACCCTACTCATGGAGGCAAGTCCTTCCTGTGGAGCTGATCCAAAGCTGTCTTTGCAGGCTGTATTGTATGCATCAGATGTCTATTGGGAAGTCCGAGCTGGTCAGATGTCAGCATGGATTGGTCCCTTTAGAAAAGAGACTTCTGTCTGAAGAGATAGCAAACCCATCACAGTGCTCCAGAACACCACCAGACAATAGCCAGGGAGGAATGGGCTCTGCGTCAGCATCTGAAAAGCACTGTGTGAGCCCAGTGACCAAGGCACATTTCCATAGCTTCTGGGTTGCACCCTGCAGAGCTGACTGACCTCAGGCACACAGAGTGTGCAGAGGAGCATGAAATATGCAATAGAGAAAGACAAGAAAGAGACTGCATCCCTCTGAAGGCAGGGAGGATGTGTCCAGCATAGAGCAGTCTGGCACACATGAGCCGGGTATCTCAGAAAACAGGTGAATTAAGATAGTAACTTATGCCTATACTGCACAGGTATATTCTGGGCCCTTGTGTGTGTGTAACAAGCTCAGCTCATGCATCATTGTGTTTAGTCCTCAGCAACCCACTCACTGAAGGGAACACTGAGTTTTGGGTTAGGCAACTTGCCCCAAGTCACATGTAAGAACCCTCCCCACCAACCAGAGGTAAAAGCAAAAAACAGAGCAAAACAAAACCCAGGAAGAGCCCATTTAACAGGCATCTGTGCTGAACCAGATTTCATGGTAAACCTACCCATTTACCTTGTCAATTGATGTTTTGTAAAATTTCATGAGGCAGACTTTATCCATAGCTGTTAGAACTGGGGCTCAGAGGTTAAGCTTTCTGTCATATGTGCATATAGCCGTTAGGCGTTAAACAGAGAGGCTGAATTGTCATATGTAATTTTATAGGCCAGACTCTGTGAGCTCCTCTGCTGTCTTGCCCAACCCTAGAGAAGACAAGAGAAAGCCCTTCTAGTGCTCCTCATGGTGGGAGCAGTGCAGGTAGCATATTTGTCTCTAGGCTGGAGAAAAATACCCACATCCTTTTAGTTTGAGATAGCCTTGAAAACCACTGCCCGAGGCAGGAGGATGTGGAGGCTTCCAGGTGTCCAGGACAGGGATCTGGGTTGGTGCTAAATTCCTGCTAACTTTACCCAGAGCTGCCTGGGTCCTAAATGAAATGAACTTCCATGTATTTGACCTCTGAATTTTCCCCTCCATGAAAACTGATTCCCTTTACTGCATCACAAGCAGACATATATTAATTACTGCTTATGTCCCTGGCCGAGTGCCGTGTCTTGCAAACAAACAGGCAAGAGGGAAAGAATTTAATAAGTGCTAAGTGGAGTTACTTGTCATGTGCTGTGGGGATAATTAATCGGCTTGGAAATCTAAGAGAAGGCTTCCTAGAGGGGATAGCATCTGAACTGAGCTGTAAAGGGCAGCTGCTTCTCTAGGCAGATTACAAAGGGTCATGTGTTGTGGGGTGAGCAAAGAAGAAATAAAAAACAGACAGAATATTCTTCCTTAACCCTGTCACTATGCCCGCACCTCAGGACAAAAGTCTTATTACCCAAAGCCAAACACAGTCAGGAAGGCAACTCTATTTCCTTATGGAGAGTAGTGGAGAGGATTCCATCTTGATCCGTATTTTAACCCAGAGTTCATCAAAGTCTTGGCAATTAGAACATGCACTTTTAATATTTATGGATGAAAGGAGAGAACAGACCATGTTTCCCAGCGCTGGAACATGAGTGCCTCTTTGGTGCCAGAAGCATGATTCGGCCACTCAGTGATTTCATTGTGAACGAAGGGCTAGGAATTTCAGTTTGTGTATCCTCATATTGCATCTTTGAGACTGAGGCAGACTGGAGGCTTCTGATGGAATATTGTGATTGGTACTTGACTGTCTTTCATTTCCTACCTTTATTTTTCTTCTGTCCTCATTTTCTTATTATGTTATTGTATCTTGTGTTTTATACATCTAAGCCAGCACCTTTGAATCTGCTGATTTTTTGAACCTAGGTAAGAAAGAAAGCTTTCAAAGATGAATAAAATAAATCAGAAATGCCTATTAAAGGTGCACTGCCTGCATAACAGCATCTCTCCTGACAGAAAAGGTGGGGCGAGCAGATTCACCCAGTTGTTGGCCCGTGTGTCAGAGGGACTGGGCATGAGGGAAGGCTCAGTTGCCAGGGCTGAAGAGGAAGGAGACAACTGCCCATAGCCTGTCTATGGCCTTGGCTCTGGGCCTGGGCTCACAGGCCACAGTTCTAAGATTTGCAGGTGAACACAGATTCCTGTTAATGGTTCTCAGAATCCTTTCAATGAGATTAAAAGAGGAATGCAAAGACCATAGGCATTAGGGGCAGATGGTTCAGGAAGGCGAAATGGGTCTCTTGAGTAGAAAGGAGCTGGGCTCTGACAGCAGTGGTCCATTCTGCCATCACTTGCTGCTTCCCACAGCATTGTTTTTGAGGAATGGACAACCATGTTGGCCAAAGGAAAAAACTGAAAAAAGGAGATCTAGGATCCAAAGGTCTGGGAAGAATAGACTCTGAGCCAGAGGGTCTTGAAAACAGACTGAAGACATTCCTGTCTCCTCACTTTCTCCCTCCTACCTTTCCTTCCCTTGTTTTCCTTCAGCTTGAGGTTCTAGGCAGGGTCCTGGCTCACTCTTTCTGCACACCATCCCAGTGCTGAAAGTGTCAGAAAACAACTTTTGAGGAGGTGCTGATCTACGGTGAAAACTTCCTTTCATGTTTGGCTCATAGAAGTATTGTTTTTATTTGTGACTTATTTTAAAGAAGTCAAAATGGGCCAGATGAGAGATGAACCAGGTTCCATGGGCTCCAGACCAAAGTTAACCTGGCTGTGACAGGCCGAAGCCTGGAAACACTGATGTGGTTTAGAGAGGTGAAGAGAGAACTGAACTCCTGAGTTCCCAGGACTCTTAAGTTTCACACATATCTTATCAGAGCTCAGGCAGTGATCCCCAGTGGCAAGGGGCAAGGTTTCCTATATGCTGGGTATGATGGCACATGCATTAGCAAGAGCATCTCCCTCATCCATGGAGGAGCGGGAGCTGTCCAGAGAGAGGCTGGCTTGACCAAGAGTGGACCAAGGGTGGGCTCAATAGGCCAGGGTCTGCAGCCAAAACAACAATAGGGGATTCCAGAGCTAGATGTAGACTGAGCCAGGACCTCTGTGCATGGAAATAATCCAGGTGAAGACAGATGAGAAGATGAGGCTGGTGTGGAGAGACTGAGGGAAGGTTGGGACCGTGGGGCACTGTAAACGGGAAGTTGCTTGGCCTGGGTCTTCCCTCTGCTTTATCAGGACACAAAATGTTCCATCTAAGTCAGTGTGGATCTGCATCAGGACTGTTGAATTCACTGATTCAACCCTTTGGGAGGCGGGTTTGTGCAAAGCAGCACATGTAATAAGAGGATCCCATGTTTTGGGCCAAGCAGACTTGAGTACAGCTCCCAGGCTGCTACTTACTAGCTGTGCAACCTTAAGAAAATGATATTATCTCCCTAAGCTTTATGTCTTCATTCTATAAAATGGGGATATGAGTGTCTACGTCACAGGATTCTCTTGAGGAGTAGCTAACACAGTGACTGTGCAGTGCAGCTCCCCTTGTCATGATATGAGGACGTTTTCCTGAGATTCTCCCGTGGAGATGAGCAGTCTTCCCCAGGGGTGTGGGAGGTCTCCTGGGATGGGAAGGAGTCAGATGTGGCCCCTGCATAGCAGTCAGCTCTGGGACTTCATCTGTCCATCTGTGCATTTCTGTCTCCCATATATCTGTGTTTTCAAATGACAAGGGGGAAGGGTCTGACTTTAGTTAACTTAGCTTCGTGGTATCACCATCAGTATAAGTAGTCTGCATTAGTTTACTAGGGCTGCTGTAAAGAAGCACCACAAACTAAACGGCTTAATTAACAGGGAGGCTGGAAGTCCAGGACCAAGGTATTTATGAGGTTGGTTCCCTCTGAGAGCCATGAGGGAAAATCTGTTCAGGCCTCTTCCAACTTCAGTCATTTTCAGGTGACCTCTGGGTTCGGCTGCATCATCCTGATCTCTGCCTTCATCATCAAATAGTATTCTGCCTGTAAGAATCTGTCTCTGTCCAGATTTTCTCTTTCTATTATTATACCTGTCAGACCCTATTCCAGCATGACATCTTAACTGGTTATATTGAGAACTACCCTATTTCGAGAAAAGGTCACATTCTGAGGTATTGGAGATTAGGACTTTGACATATCAATTTTTGAGGGATACAGTTCAGCACATAATTTTCTCCTACTGTTTTATGCATCTGCTTGTGTAATTGGGAGATGGCTATGTTGAGCCATGGCCACAGAGCAAGGCAGATTTGGGGGATTTGAGTCAAATGAGTACCTAGAACTTGAATTCAAAACATTGACTTTCTAGGACATAAAAAATTGATGGTTAATGTTATCTACTGCGCCTTACATTAGAGTTATTTATACCTGCCATGTATATGAGAACGTGCAGTGACAGTATACTCAATCTACATCTCCTTCCCAGGAACCACCCTAATCCCTGGTCTTGGGCCTCAGATAACAAATACACCCTCCACCCTGTCCTCCCTGTCCTGTTGCCTTTCCAGAAAAATGAGAATTTTGTTAGGAGGAGGATGTTAAACAGGTGCCAGTAAAGTAACCCAACAGTAGCTTGTCATTTGGGAATTGAAATCTGAATGTTGCAACGAGTTAAATGCATACTGTTGTAGCAGCAAGTCTTTCTAGAGAGGATCCCAACCTGGTTTAAATGCAACCTGGTGCATGTGCCTGCATGGCTGCATAGATGTAGAAAGAGTAAGATAATCCTTACTCCTTGAGGTGGTACCCAACTCCCTGGAAGAAGAAAAGAATTATAATCTGAGAGTGGCTAGCAAGCTTAAAGGATCAGTTTATGGAAAGCTGTTTATGACTGTAACTATGTAAATATATGACCTAATCATGTTTATTATTTCACTAAACATTAAGCACAGAAAGGAAATGTTCTATTATAGAGGCTCAGGGTTCCTGGGCCACTTTTCAATGAGTGAAGAACCTCTCTAGTCCTTCTATGTATCTGGGCTCTGGGCAGTGCAGGGTTCCTGGAAGCCTCAGCTGTGTGCAGGTGGGCTCCATCCACCTTGGGACTGGTGGTCTTAGTGTCTGACTTTTGGGAGCACACAGGAGGCCAAACACCCTCTGCCTGCTGTGTGTGCAGAGCCTACCCTGGAAAGGCCCCACCACCCTAGGAGCCTTGGCTCTCTCCCCTGAAGGGGAGCAGATGCTCAACTTTTGAAGTCTTGAGAAAGATTCCCAGATGGTCACCTTTCTTTTTGCTAATAAGCACATCCTATCTCCCCTTGCACAAATTTGATCTGAAACTCAATAATTCATTATGAAACAGTAACAAACCTAATCAGTCTACAAAGGGTATATGCTGTGCCCAGCTCTGCAGGGTCACAGAAGTAAACTGGACACAAATCCTGCCCTGGGCAGCTGACAAATCAGCAGGCTTGGGGTGGTTCAAATATTTGTATCAAAAGTTAATTCAAACCAGGTGGCTTTTGTTAATTGCTAGAATGGAAAGATTATGCTATGTTTAGGAAAAGCTTGTGCACCTCTGGCTAGGTCGAGGAAGGCTTTGTGGAAATGGTATTCCTCAATCCGTTACAGAAGAGGGAGGATCTGACTTGGTGGAAATAGGGTGGGGAAGGGGAGCAGCAGCCCAGTTGAAGGCACCATGAATGGCCCCAGAGCAGGGCAAATGATAGTGTGAAGATCAGTCTTTTTTTGCCTGGAGTAAGGCCATGAAAGGCCGTGACAAGTGCATCTGATAGCCATGTGTGGTGCCAGGGTTAGGTGTCTGTGGAACATGCTCTTGTGTCTAGTCTTGTGATCCCAAGTCTCATAACAATGTTGTAACTTGAGCAGACTTGGGAGTAGGTGGTGGAGAAGAAAGGTCTTGTTTGCAGATCTATGAAAACTGCATCTGCCTAAACAGATTCATTGGGTATTTCAAGGCAGGAAAGGATAAGCCCCTTTTATTTATTCTGCCCAGAGCCAAGCACATGGATGGCCCTTTTGTGGAGTCCTAACGGCAAGGAATGGCCTGACTGTAGGAGTTTCATCTTTGTTAGTGCAGAGACGATTTTTAGAAAATGAGTGAAGACAGTCCACACCTGGTGCCCACCACCTGCTCCTGAGTCAGGGCATGAAAGCAGCAGCATGGCAAAGATGTTCCCTTTCCTCCCTCTGTGGTCAGCTGGCTTTCTGGTTGAACACTCAGGCCTGAGCTCTACCTTCCAGGAGCACAAGGCAGACGGCTACCTTATCAGCCACAGAAAGAACAGCATGTGGGGAGGGGAGCAGAGGGTGGCTTGGGGTTTCACTGCCAGTAATTGCTTGTGCCATCGCTGTCCTTGAAGTGTTCTCGATGTAAATAGCTCTCTGGGAGGAGACTCTGGTCAAGTTGGCGTAAGTGCCTGCTGCCTCATTATGGGAATTCTCTGTGTGCCTGGCACCAGCAAAACCTCAGTGCTTCCCAGGCCAGGGACAGGAACCTCACTGCAGAGCTGAGGTGCACAGGATGGGGGGTCCTTGCTCCTCCAACTGACCCCTGTCCTGGGCATGGATAAATACACCTATACCAACCAGATACCTTTCAGATATTGGTCAAGTAGCAAATTGACCTCAGTGACTCCTTATTCTACTCATCTGCTGGTGTGTCATCGAGCCTCTATTTTCACGTCTGCAAAATGCAAAGAAGAGCATCTGTCTGGGTGAGGTGTGGAGAACTGGCCACTAGGTTTAGCATGGATAGCCAATAAGTGCTTTTATGCCTCCCACCTACTTAATAAGAGGCCTGGTCTACAACTCAGAAGAACCAGGCTATTTCGTGATGACGAGGCCTCCAGGACATCATTGCCTTCTTCTAGGCCTCAATTTCCTCATCTGTAACAGACACGCTAAAGTGATATGCAGTGTTCTCCAGCCTTGGCAGTTTGTTTCTAATTCCATCATCAGATCACCATCAAACAGGTTCCGAGCTACCAGCCAAGGCTCAAATAGTGGCTAGGTAAAGGTCAGCTTTATCAGACTTTCAAATCCTTTGCTTATTTTGTGTGAGATTTTACCTGCTGCATTTGCTCCTGAAAACATTTGAGGTTCTTTGTCCACCCTGCACATATCCCTGCTTGGGCAGCCTGAGCCAAGCCCTTCCTCTCCTGTTTACCATGGAAGGCTGTGAAAGGGGGAAGATTACAGGATGCATAAGATTCGGACACAAGGACTTGATCTGAAGACCAGGGTGTGGGTTTTAGCCTCAGTGCTCCCACTTCCTCCATCCGAGCCTCACTGTCTGTATCTGTAATAAGAGTCCAGTGATGAGACCTCCCTTAGCGTTATCGTAAGGATCAGTGTGACACAAAATGCAAAGAAAGCGTCTTCTCCCTGGGGTAGCCAGCATTGAGTGCTGCTGAGCTGCTCAGTTGTGGTTGGGGAAGTTAGAGGGGGCAGGCTGTGGAAGCAGGTGGGGTGAGATGGAATCGCAATGCAGGTTTGCTTTTCATTTCCCTGAACTGGATTTAAACAAAAACAGAGAAAATTGTGTATGTGTATATAACATTAACATGGTTAAATGTAGAACTGACTACCAAAGGCATATATGGACTTTTAATTCTATAGACCTTACGGCAGAAAAGAGCATTTAGGGTTAGAAAAGCCTCATGTAACCTTAGCCACTTACACAAAATAAGAATACTGCCCCCATGCACGATCCCAGTATGCCAGCTTTTTATCGCTAGTCTGAAGGAGAGGACTGAAATGGGTGAACTCCTGATGTCCCTTTTGCTCAGAGCATCATCCTTGGCCTCCTCTACCTTTGTTACCAGAGGAAATGAAGGCGGGAGAATGTGAGTTGGCGGAAAGGCTGTGTCAGTCCTGGGTCTCTAATCTTGCAGGAATATGGATTGTTATGAGAAATGAAGATGATAACCTAAATATCTAAGTGGCCAGGAAGGCAAGTACCCTACGCCTGTCGCCTGTCGAGACATCAGGGTATTGTCCTGTTCCTTGGCCTCCTCCCTTCCTTCCGATTTCCCAGCAGGAGAAGGAAGGGCCCTGCCATTGAGATGGATTTTCAGGTGGTACCAGCAACTTCTCCGCCCCTGACCAGAGGGAGTGCTTGATGGTGATTACCCGGTCCAGGGCACCTCTCCCTGCCAGAGCATTGTTTCCCTAAACTATCATCTGGGTGTCTGTGACAATCCTGAGTACCCTGTCTCACCTCTGAAGGGCTGATGGGGCTGTACCCTCCATGTTGGCCCTGCCTGGTGCCTGCATGGCAGTTGTTCATTTTAGCTCCTGGGCTGCACCCGCCTGCTTTTGGAGCTGGAGCCCATTCATAGCATAATTAGAAACTACAAGCACAAACCCAAGATTACAAATAGAGTCTAAGAATGTACTATTGTACTTCAAAGCCAGGTGTGTAACAGGCACATGCAATGTGTCCTACACCAAGCTGGGCTTGAGAGGGACATAGAAATACAAGTCTCAATTGATCCCTGGTACCAAAAAAAGAAAAAGAAAAGAAAAGAAATACAAGTCAGGGCCTGTCCTCTGTGATCTCACGGGAGAGTCAGGGAGGCAGGGTTTAATCTTGCCTTTTGAGCAGCATCAGTGAAGAACTATATATATGTTAATCATATTAACACATAGCATCTCTAAGTATGTACTGTGTATGTGTTAAGCACTCTCTAAGATACCATTGCTTTTTTCATTCTTACAGTTATCCTGCACTGTAGATTGGCAGTATCATTAGCACTGTTTACAGATTAGGAAACTGATATTCCAAGAGGTTCTGAAAAATTGCCAGTTAGCTGGGCATGGTGGACACACCTGTAATCCCAAAGCTTTCGAGGCTGAGGCAGAAGGATTGTGAGTTCAAGACCAACCTGAGCTATATAGCAAGAACCTCTCTCCAAAAACCAACCACACAGATAAAAAAACAAAAAACTTGTTAGCTATGTGTGAGAATGTTTACTTCCCCACCCCCTCATCAATAAAAGGGGTTATCACACTTTGGGATTTTTAGCAAGCTGATGGCTTAAAAAGTGGCACCTCAGAGAAGTTTTAGTGTGTACTTCTCACTGTGTTTTCATGGACTTAGCAGTCATGCAAATTTGCTTTTCTGTAACTCTTTTTATTTCTGTCCATTTTAAAATTGGAATACGGGTGGGTTTCTTACGCTTTTCTAGGAGTTATTTTTGTCATGATACAAATTACAATGTTTATACATAACGACAATATTTTCCCATTTTGTCATTTATTGTGACATCAAATACTGATTTTAATTTTATGACTTAAGGACAAAGGAGTTGTGAAAAAGTAGCCAATGAGTGATTTCAATGAAGTTTTGGAAAACAGTAAGTAGATGGAGGAATGGTAGATTGTTTAGTAAAGAGAAAGATGCTGCAGCCCAGAAGCACAAGGGGCTAAAGACAAAAAAGGAGCTGTTTTTTCTCCTTTGAAACGTAAGAGAACCTTTGGTCTTAGAGCACAGATCATCTGGGGTGTAGAAGAGGTAAACTGCAGTGCACAGACCAGAGGTCGGTATAAAATCCGCCTGTGCTATAGCAAGATGCCTCGCTCCACAGCTCCACCTAATGCACCCTAGTGACTGCAGAGATAATGCAGGGTGTAAAAGAAAAATGCTCAAAATAAAAACACAAAGCATATGTATCCATGAAACAAAACAATTTGATGTAAAACAAAATCATCAAAGCATAAGTTTGAGTTTGAAAAATAGGGTAGCAGAAAACTTAAGACATAGTATAGAAGTACGGGCAACATATGGAAGGTAAAATCAGAAAACTATTTCAGAAGGCTATAAAAAGACAAAGGATAGCAAAAGTGAGAGGTAATAAAATTAAAACATCATTGCCAGATTTCAACTTTTTCAAAGAAAAAAAAGGGATAGAAAAACTGTCAAAATAATATGAGAACACTTCAAAACTGAGGAAGAAGGACCCTCAGATTGCAAAACTATCACATGACCAGCTATTGGAGTTGTAAGATTCTGGAACTTCACAGAAACCAAAGTGAAGTAAGTTGCACTCAGAGAATTAATAATAGCTCAATTACAGCACTGAAATATATGAGCTAATAGACCAATTTCTTCATAATCTGTTGGACAAATGAATTACATCTCAAAATTCTGTAGCCAAATTACTAGTTAAAGGTGGGGATAGAAACATTGTTTTAAATATAGGGATTCAAGTGATTTTCAGGACATTCTGTCTTGGAGAATTACTAGAAGCTGTCTCCAGAAAGATGAAGAGAGAATATAACAAATATAGGACAGCAATAGCAGATCCCAGGCCTAGAAAGTGATGAGCCCAGATTGGAGCCTCAGAAGAGTGAAGTTTCCAGATGGAGAAAAGAACTAATGTATTTAAACACATAGAAAATATTATTATGGGCATTTTATATAGTATTTGGACATGTGAAATAAATGAGTAGACCAGCATGCATAAATAAAGAAGAAAAAGAAATAAATGCAAGAAAAGCAAGCAAACTTAACTCCAGGAAAAAGAAAGTGTTGATTATTTTATTCTTTCTTATTTACTTATTTAGAAACAGAGTCTCACTATGTAATATAGGATGACCTTGAAATTGCTTATGTAGCCTAGGCTGGCCTCGAATTCATGGTGATCCTCCTCCCTCAGCCTTTTGAGTGCTGTAATTCCAGGTATGCACCACAATACCTGGCTAGGTTGGTAATTTTAAAAATAAGTGAAAAACTTGCCCAAGCATAGCTAGTAAGTGAGCCATAGTGCAAACCCTGTCTGATCCCAAAGTTTGTACCTTAATAAACCACTCTCTCACACTCTCTGGGCCTCAGTGTCTTCATTAATGGAGTGAGTAGGCCATGAAAAAGCACATTTGATATGTGAAATGGTAGAAAACTTTGATCCTATGAAAGTGAAAAACTATAGTAAAAAAAGAGACCATAAGAATGATTAAGAGACAAGCTATAGACAAGGACAACAATTAGTGAATTGTGGCCTCAGCCAAATGCAGTCCACCATCTGCTTTTGTAAACAAAGTTTTATTGGAACACACTGGTGCCCATTGTTTCCGTGTTGTCTGTTCGCTTTTGCACTAGAGTTGAATCATTGTGAGAGGTTTGGCTCAAAAAGCAAAAACTGTTTTCTCTGTAGCTTTACAGAAAGGGTTTGTCATCTACTGGGCTGGGAGAAGACTTTTTTTAACATAGGTAAATAGCAACAAATTAAGACCTAGACTATATAAAGATCACAGATCAATATGCAAAAGCAAAGTGAGAATATAAGATTGGAGTAGGAAGAAAGGCAACAGGTTGTGGAGCTGCTGAAACCCAGGTAGACTGTCCTGAAGAAATGAGTCCTAGACCAGGTATGCTCTCCTCCCAGCCTGGGAGCTCTCACCAGAGGTTCCCAAGTGAGTGCAAGGCCAGCTCTGGACACTGTAACTACTGTAGGGATGTTGCAGGAAGCGTGAGGCCTACCAGTGGGCAGTGAAGTGTCTGCTCCCACAGCCTCTCCTGTGTCTGTGGTTCCTGGGGACCTTGGAGGACGGTCTCTTTTAACCATTGCATATGAAAAGATGTGTCTTGTGGCAATGACTTTGGTTGCTTGCCACTTCCTGACATGACTCAATTGGCTCATTTGTTGGCTGGCTGATTTCCAAGGGGCAGCAGCAGGTAGAGGTATTCCTTTGTTGTTGGATGAGTGGAAGACTTGGACCATCAACTCCCTGCTCCTACTTATTGTAATCCCAAATATTGAGTATGCTAATCTGAGTATTGTAATCTTTTTCTCTGTCTTCCTCACAATCCAAAAAGTTATATTTATAATCCCATTGAGACATTATTGGAATCCCAGCAAGTTAATTCCAGTCTACCACCTCCAATGCAACCCACGGCGAGAGTAAAGACACCAAGACATATTCAAAGTTCAGGGCAGCCAAGGGTCCTAAATCTAATCCCTATGAGGATATGCAGACAAAGGACCTGATTCAAGGACTCTCCCAGAATTTATTATCTTGTGAAGCAGGGAGTGGCTTAAGGACGAGTGATAGTGAAGATGGCAGGAACTACATGAGTAACTTAGCTGGCTAGCCAGGTAGGGAGAAAAGCATCTTTGCAAAATGCAGGGAGAAAGACATGCAGAAGGAGCAATCTGCATAATTCAATTAAGGTAGCAACTGAATTGTTTTTGGAGGCTTTTTTTTTTTTATTATTTTTTTATTTTAAAGATACTAAAATCCAACAAAACATAACAGAACAAAGGCAATCAAAACAAAGCAGTAGAACTGGTACAGAACTTCAAAGAAAGACACTAGAAAAACAACAGCCACCATAGCATACCTTGTTACTTTCAGAATAGTTGACCATTCCATCAGGTATAGTAAAATGAAACCAAAAACAAAACCAGTAAAAACAGATTATGAAATAAAGCAAAAAAAAATTAATCAGAATAAAGCAAAACAATGAGAACACTATTGGGCCTCAAAGACAAGACAGAGAAGAATCCCTCATATTTGCTACATTGCATAATATCATCTTCCCGAGAGATGCTCAGACTGCTGGCTCCAGGCCTATAAAATCAACTGAACAACACAAGAATTTAGTGGCTTTATGTACCATAGTTGCTGTCAACTCAGCCAGTCCTCTGAGCCAGCAGGTTGCTTGGCGGGGAGGGGGAGTCCTTGATACTTAGCCTGCCCACCGGTAGGCCTACGAGAGGCACGTCTCTTTCTCCTCCTGGGGTCCACACCAGTCAAGCGCACTCACCAGGAAGGCAGGCTAGGTTGTCTTCTGGTTGGAGCCTCCCTGCCCAACATGGCGGGACCTAGAGAGGCACATCTCTTTCTCCTCCTGGGGTCCGCGCTGGTCAAGCACACTCTCAGGAAGGCAAGCTGGGTTGTCTTCTGGTTGGAGCCTGCCCGCCCAACATGGCGGGATCTCAAGAGGCACATCCTTTGAAGGCTGTTGCTTCAGTTTCTGATATGTAAACTTTCATGCCCTGGGGACTCATAGCCTCTTTATTTCGAGACTTATACTCAGTTGACATTCCTGGAGCTGACTGGCCCTACCATCCTGGTGTCCTCATTTCTTTTACAGAGAGCACTGTGTGAGGAAACAGGATACTGTCTGATGGCTTTAGAGATTGCATACCAGGACCTTGACTGGCCTTATTTGCAATGTTTAGAGCCAATTGAAGAGAGAAGGAAATACCATAGTCAGCACTGTACATATCAGTACAAGGAAATAAGTCTCAATAAAGTCACAGCAATTATTCTGCATTCAAGGGGAGTCACTCAAATTGTCTCCTACACTATTGTCCCAGCCAGTTTAACCTAATCCCTGGGAGCTGCCACTGAGCAGTAGCCAAGACCTTGGCAGCTGGGCAGGAGGAAAGCAAATAATCCTGGGTTTGTAGACTCACACGTGTGTCCAAATTCTGGCCAACTCTCCCATTTATCAACCACCTAACCTCTTTGAGCCTCAGTGTGCACATTTCGTGGAACAAAAGCTATAGCCAGCTGCCAGCCATACTCATCTGGTTAGATTGTCTTGTTTTTTAATGGAGAAAAACATTATGTGTAGAATGTGGTCCATTGTTAAAATGTGTTTGAAATAGCACTGCAAATGTGGGAAGAGAGGACGCGTGGGTTCTGCCAGTGGTGGGCGCTGAAGCCCGCCCGATTCCCTCTGTTCTGTGTAGATAATGCACAGCAGCTTTGTCTGCGGCCACCCAAGCCTGGAGCTTCCACTCTTGCTCCAAAGAAGGCTTTTTGAAGCTATTCCTCCATAGCCTGGGCTCTCGTGGCCATTCTCCTACTGACATTAGGAATGCATCCCTCTGTTAGTCTCGGTGTGAACAAGTCTCTTTCTACCTTAGGTCCAGGTCTGAGCAGACACAGCTCTTTTGGTTGAGTGGCAGCACTGTCCCTCCCACACAAGGACCATGGTCTCAGATTGAGAAAGGCAAGACTTAAGTCCAGAGTGGGTATGGCAGAAACTGCCTTTACTGATTGCTGTGTTTGAGACACACTTACTTCCTTTAATCTGCATACCCACTCCATGGACCATATTGTTCTTTACAGTTGGGTACAAGAATGGCACAAAGAGAAGGTCCACTCTGGGGAGGAGAGGTCCCTAAAACAGTGAGAGTGGGTAGAGACCCAGCTAAAGAGTTGTTTCCTTAAGTGCATCTGTTACACAGTAGGCTGGGATTAAGAATGGCAAAAAGGAAAGCGAGCCCATTTTCAAATAAAGAAGGGGAGTGCCTGCTTTCTACTCCCAGTGCGACCCAAGGAGGGAGAAGCAGCTGTCCATGGCCTCCACAGGAGGAGGCAGGCTGGATGGCCTGCAGGTGCTACGGCCCACGGGATTGGATGTCAGATAGGCAGGGTTGGCGCCCACTTGTTCATCTGTGTGTTGGGATGATAATGGTAGCTACCCTGAGTGGTGGACAGGTCCACTGAAATAACCTTTCGTGTTAGAACCTGGGGCACAGGGAGAGGCCAGCACTTGGACGCTACCACTATCATGTGATTCTGGGCTCCCTCTGTGGTGCAGCACTTGTATCTCCCCTGAATTGGGAACAGGAGGGGTCACTTATCTGCCCCTGCAATGTCTCTGTGCCCTGTTTTATGCCCTTTTTCTTGCTATCTCTTATTTTATTCTGCCTGCCCATTCTACCTTCTCTCCATTTCATTGTCATATTCTGAACTCTTAGACCTATGTCCTCTCAGGTACCCCTCGCCCCTGCCCTCTTCTACTTCCTGCAGGCTGCAGCTGGCCAGGGACTTCCCACAGGTTCTGCTGTGCCGCGCTGCTCCTCTGTGGGGCTGCTCTGCAGGGCTTTTCTCCTCCGGCTTCCTCCAGCCTGGGAAAGCCAAGGAAGCAGCCATAGCTGCCTCAGGAGTGTGGATTGGAGAGCTCCATTGTCAGGTCAACACAGGTGAGCTCCATTTCCAGGTCACCTAGCATGCTCCTAGGATGTGTTGGATTCACATCTAGCTTCTGTCGTTTTTGTGTATTAAGAGGAGAGAAATACAATCCACAAACTCTGCCTATGATGGTATATCATGTGGGGAAAAATTACGGGATAAAGGAGGTAGGAGTTACACAAGCACTAGCTATACACCCCCCTACCCTGCTCTGTGCACAGCTTCCAGAAATTGAAAACTTTTCCCAGTTGTGCCCATATGGATTGCTTCCCCAAAAGTAGACTTGGCTGGTGGTGGTTGATAGGGCAAGAGAGACGCTCGAAGAGATGTGCTGCATAGGCAGGCCACCTAAGTGAAGAACCAGTCCTCGACCCCTGGCCATGTACACCCTTCTGCTTTGGTGACAGTGAGTGGCAGAAGCACAATGTGCTGTCCTCACTCAGCCAGGGGACTCTAGAAATGTGTGATCCAGAAGACACATTACTCCCTCTGCTGCCTGGGAATGGGGAGCTGCTGAGGGTATCAGCTGTGAATGAAGCCAGCACATCCCATGTCTGTCCTCCCCAAGAATGTCCTACAAGGCCTATAAGAGAGGCAGATGAAGGCTCCTAAGGGCAGAGCTGAATTCTCAGCCCCCAGACCTAGTATGGGAGGCAGCACAGGTTCTGGGTCACCAATCTTGGTCACAGTGGGTCACCAACTCACATCTCCTCAAACAACTCCAGTGCCTATCCCAGCACAAGCTCAGGACCCATGCAAGTTGCTGTTTCTTATGTTCAGTCCTCTTGGCCCTCAGGTGTTCTGCACTTTCTAGGCCCCAGAGACCACCTCAGGTTTAGAAGCACAGGCCCTTCTTTTCTGGATGCCCTGCACTTGGACATCTTCATGCCCCTAGGCCAGGTGGCAGAGCTTGGATGTCAGCTGACTGGGGGTCTGGTTATAGCTCGGTCCATTAATTACCTGAGCAGGCCATCAGCAAAGAACTTAATCTCTCTGAACCTGAGATTCCTCATCTTCATGGGCTTGTGGTTGAGAGTTAGTAAGAGAGGGCATGTGACATGCTTAACTTCAGCCCACTCTATAGGCAGCTGTGCTTCACCCCTGCCACAGCTGGGCAGCAGATGAGTTGTCAGAGACAGACTTGGATGAAAATCTGCCTCCTTTTGCCCTACCCTGACCTCTTAATGAGAATAGACTGAACAGAAAGGGGCAAGAAAGGAGCCCTACAGTCTTTGTAACCAACAAAACAGAGATAGATATTCAAGGCCTTGACTAGTGACTGGCAGGCATGACCTTAGCTGAGGACTCTGGGTTACCAGGCAGGAGTTGAAGTTCCTTTCCTTCTCATGCTGTTGGTTCCTTTGTAGGAAAATAGACACTCCTGGCAGGTTTTAGTGGAGCACCTCCTTTTCCTCTGTTCCCCTAACCCTGAACCCACTCTCCCACCCAGTCAGGCAGGAGCCATCTGGAAAACGACCTACACTAATTTTTAAGAGAGGATTAAATCTGAGTTGGTGTTCCAGATTGAAGCAGCCAAAAGATACCAAGGATGCCCAGAGATTAATAACCAAAAGCAGTGGCTCCCCATCCCAGGACTGGAGTACAAAAAGGCAGTGTCACCAAACTGAAGAGAAGCATGGAAGAGGTACATCTTGCAGCTGGCGTCCAGCCCTTAGAGGGAGGAGGGCCTGCCTCACATCAACACTGGGGCATCTGAGGAGCAGGTTCCCTGCAGTTAGTCAGTGAGCCCCCAGATCTTTGGCAAAGTGGTGTGGCTTGCTGGGTCCTCAGGGAAGCGGAAAGCTGTGCCCACTGTCCTGGTGCAGGACTAGAGCTGGTGATGCTTATGCAGGCAGTGCTCAAAGAAGTGGCTAGAGCATAGGACTGCAGCTGATCATGCTGCTGGAGCTGTAAGAGCAGGAGCAGAGGGCAGGGAAGAAGCCCACTCTTCCCTCCTGCTTTTCAGTCTCCAAACCAGAAGCCCACGGGCAACTAAGTTAGGGGAACTGGATGGTGGGCTTCTAGCACCAGAGTCTCCAAGCAGAGCAGGGAGGGCAGACCTGGTGCTGATTGGGGAGGGTAAATCAGTAGTACCCTATGGACAGGAGGGCTCCTTTTCTCTAACCGTGGACCAATCTCCCATCCTTCCTCTATATTCAGTAAACACTGTGTAAAGACTTGGTGAGTGATCGCGATGATTCCTAGTGGAATGAGGTTTCAGAGAGTGTTATCTCTCCATCAGAAAGAACCAAGGCTGAAACCCTGGTGAGGAATTCAAGTTAGGCTTAGGACAGGAATACAGAGCTGTGAAATCTGTCACAGCACAGAGGTCCTCCTGACAGGCCACCTCCAGGTACAGTTCACGGGGGTCTGTCACCATCAGAGAAACAGACTGCCTGGCCCCAGCACCTCTCCATCTCTAGATCTCAGGGCAGTTGTGCTGTGAGCTGCAGGCTGAGAATTCCTCCCTACCAGGGGAACTAGATGGCTCTGCTCACTGTATGCATTGGCCCTGCAGGCAGAGGGACTGAGGAGGGAAGATGAGGGTGCCTGAGGCTTAGGAGGGGAACAGAGTGATAGTGAGAGAGCGAGAGAGCGAGAGAGCGAGAGAGAGCGAGTGAGAGAGAGAGAGAGAGAGAGCAAGAGCGTGAGACCACTGTGCAGTGGGGGAGGGGGAGAGGAGCGACTTGGTGTGCACAGTGGCACTGCTGCATGTCTCTGAGCCTGTGCCCACGCATGTCCTTTAAACAGGAGTGTGAAGCACGCTGGCCTCCTACATTGAGTTTAGAGAGTTCCCTCCCTTTCAGTACTTTGAAATAGTTTTAGGAAAAGTGACATTAATTCTTCTTTACAAGTTTGGTAAAATTCAGCCATAAAAATGAGACTTTTTGTTACTGTCAGCATCATTACTTGTTAAAGTTCTATTCAGGTTTTCTGTGTTCTCCAGAAATTTGCCCATTTCTTCTAGATTTTCCAATTTGTTGGCATACCATTTTTCAAAATGAGGATAAACTTAAATGCAAGTTAGTGCTTTGCTCATGCAGGTTTTAGAATTTTTGTCTTGTGCATGTTACAATTTGCTGTGATGTGCAGGGGTTTTACTCATGTCTATTTTGGGGCCTGTAAGTCTCCTTACCTGGATGTCTGTAACTTTCCTAAAATAAGGGAAGTGCTCACCATTATTTCATCAAATGGAATTTTTATGCCTTTAACTTCTTTCTCACCTTTAGGTTTTCTGAAAATGCAGAAATTTATTCATTTAATGGTGTACTAAAGGCCTTGGATGCTTGCCTTCTTTCTTTTCCTTTTCTTCTTTCTTTTCTTCCTGCTTCCCTCCCTTCCTTCCTTTCTGTTTTTTAATGTTGTTTTCTTTTTCATTTGGGGGGATATTTCTAAAGGCCTGTCTTCCAGTTCAAATGTTCTTTCTTCTGCTTGATCTAGGCTGTTGCTTAGGCTCTCAACTTTATTTTTTATATAACTTATTGAGTTCTTCATTTCCAAGATTTGTTTCATTATTTTTGAAAATCTGTCCCTCTGCGCGCAGGCTGAGACTCAAACCACCCCCATCCCCCAAGCAACCTAGTTCAGAGGGCAGGCTGAATTGATAGCAACTAAGGTACACAAAGCAACTAAAGGCTCATATTGTTTGGTTGATTTTGTAGGCCTGGGGCCAGTGGTCTGAGCATCTCTTGAGAGCATGACAATAGGCAAATATGGGGCATTTCCTTCGGTATTGTCTTTGAAATCCAATATTGTTCTCACTGTTTTGCTTTTTTCTGATTGTTTTGCTTTATTCAATATTCTGTTCTGATTGGTCTTACCCTGTTTTGCTTTTGGTTTGATTTTGCTATACCTGATGGAATGGACAACTATTGTGAAGATAACAAAATATACTATGGTAGTTATTGTTGTTTTTCTAGTATCCTGCTTTGAAGTTCTGTAGCAATTTTGCTGCTTTGTTTTGATTGATTTTGTTCTATTTTGTTTTGTTGTATTTTACTATCTTTGAAATAAAAAAATAAATCTGTCTCTCTGCTGAATTTTTCACTCTTATCCTGAACTGCCTTCCTAACTGCATTCAACCACATATCTGTATTCTCCTGGATCTCACTGAGCTATTTTATAATTATTCTTTTAAATTCTTTATTAGACATTTCATCCATATAAATTTTTTTGCAGATTTTTGCTAGAGTTATTACATTCTTTTGGAGGCATCATGTTACCTTTTTTTTTCATATTCCTTGTGCTCTTACATTGAGATCTATACACCTTGTGCATCAGATCTCTCCTACTTTTCTAGGGTGGATGTCTTAGTAAGTGACTTTCTCCTGAAGATATGCCTAGAACTGTTGGCTTGTTATTATTGTTGGTTTTCTTGTTTGTTTTTGTTTTTAAGAAAGGGTCTCACTGTGTAGTTCAGGCTGGGCTTGAGCTCACCATGTACCCCAGGCTAGCTTTAAATTTGTGATCCTTCTGCCTCAGCCACCTAAGTGCTGGGATTACAGGCATGCACCACCATGCCTGGCTTGTTATGCCATACTGACTTGACTTTCAGCCAGTACCTTTCTGTAGTCTCCTGTGGCTTTCTTGGCTGTAATTAATGACTCTGTGCACCATGTGCCCTGTGGGAGATTCAGGAAAGACCCACTTATCTGTGGGCCATGCAAGAGTGAAGGTACTGTACCAGGTCAGACAGTGGTGGGTGTAGGATGCTTGCTCTGTGGTCACTCCTACGGTAGTGGTAGCCCTGTCAGGTGATGGTGTTTCCTCAGGGGTGGTGGATGTTAGCTCTGCTACCAGCAAGGCCTCTGGCACTGGCAACCCTGGTAGAGTTGGGATCCTGAAGCACTTGTCCTCTGACCAGTCAGTCTGTGTGGAAGGCAGCAGTGGGCACTGCAGTACCCTCTATGGTGCTCACACGCAGTTCCATGCCCAGAAATAGCACTGTGTCTGGCACTGCACAAAGCTCCACTCAGCCTCTCAGGCCAGTGTACCAAGGGGCTGGGCAATAGTTGGACTGAGGCACTTGTCCCTCCCACCTCACCCCTGCAGTGCCTCCCTGGGGCCATGGAGTTGTTTGAGGCCCTCTCCGCCTGCCCAGTGGGAACAGCACATCAGGGACGGCAGTGTTCTCTCTCCATTCCATTGATACAGGCACCTGAAGCATGGCATGAAGGGTAGGTGGTAGGAATTGCTAGGGCCTCTACCTTCAGTTCTGGCACTTCCACAAATCCACCATATGGCTGGCCTTGCCCTTGGTCTCAGAGTGCAAGTGCCTCGATCTCCTTGCTCTTGAGGGTGGTGCCCTCCAGTTTCCAGCCTCCTTACCCTCTAGTGCTGGCCACCCATAGGGCTTTGGGGATGATTGCTCTGCTGGACCAAGTTCTTTTTTGTGAAGCAGAGCCCAGAACAAGAGGCCAAGATCCAGAGAGGCCTACAGGGAGATGCAAAAGACAGGCAGCAAAGGAAATCTTGTGTTCTAGTTTCTGATGGCTGCCATAACAAATGACTACAAATTTGGTGGTTTAAAATCATGGAAATTTATTCGTTCTCACAGTTCTGAAGGCCAAAAGTCTGAGATCAGCAGCCCTGGCTCCTACTGCAGGCTCTGAGGGGGATCCCTTCCATGCCTCTCTCGTGGCTTAGGGCTGCTGTCAGCAATCCTTAGCATCTGTTGGCTTATAGCTGTGTAGCTCCAGTATCTACCTCCATCTTCCCTGGCCTTTCCCTCTGTGATTTGTTATAAAGACACTGGATTTAGAGCCTACTCCAATGCAGGATAATATCATTTCCAGATCCTTACCTTATTATCTGTGAAGAATCTTATTCCACATAAGGTCACATTCTGAGGTTCTTGGGGGGCATATCTTTAGGAGGCCACAATTCAATCCCCAACACTGAGTGGGCACAGAAAAGGAAGAGGTAACAAATGCAGCCCCTAGCAGAGTGTTAGAGGCCTGGGGATGCTGCATAGCAGTGCCATCTCTCCCAGAGCAGCAGCTTAGGCACTCACTGCTCATTCCCATTCCCTGGGTGGCATGATAAGGAATGATCCTTATTTGTCCAGGGCAGTGAGAACATCCAGCAGAACACAGGAAGCAAAGGGCAGCTTTTGATCTTTCAGTGCCTCAGGTGCCTTATGTTCCAAGAAACAAAGGGAATGCTATGTCTGTGGGAGTCTTTCAGGCCCCAGGGTGGTCTGTCCAAAGAAGACCTTTCCAACCTACCTGTTCTCAGCATCCAGCTATCCATAGGAGATCCTTAAAACAGCATATGAGATGACACCCGTCTTCACATGATATCAGGCAGTGGCTACCCTCTGAGTGTCATGACCCACATCCCCTGAGACCAGAGCATCTCCAGCTGCTGGATTTTCTGTGGATGAAGTCTCCTGGGGCCCCTGTGTGGCCTGTTCTTCCTACCCAGTGCCATGGTTACCAGTGGCTAGCAGGTCACTGGTAATCTCAGCATCCTCCAGGCAGGCAATATTTTCCACTAACCCAAACACTCGGCTCCTGTGTCCTCCTCATTGCCTGAACCATTCAAAGTCTCTTCTCCTTGGCCAGATCTTCTCTCTACTTCCTAGTGCCATCCCCCAATTCTTGGAGCAGTTACTGATGGACAATGACTCAAGGCAACTAATGGAGAAGAGGTGGTGGGAAGAGGAGAGAAGTCTTCAGCATACACTGAGAGAAAGCTTCCTTCGCCCTAGGGGCTGAGATGTTCTCCCTCTCAGAGTGGCTAAGAACATAGGTTCAGGGGCTCAGGCTGCCTGCTTTGCTCAAAAACTGAGCACCTTCATCCTCTTGGGAATTATTTACCTCCCTAACCTCAGTTTCATCATGAAAAATGAAGATAGTAAACGTACCCTCTTCTGGGTTGCAAAAGGAAGGCATGAGATAGCACCTGTCCAGTTTGGACACCTTGCATGACACCAGAAGTGTCCACTAGTGTCAGCCCTCCCACTGGAACTGCTACCAAAAAAACAGTATTCTACACTGAATGGCATTTGTGTCTTCACATGTGCTATTGCCTCTTTGCAACACCCCAAACCAAATCTGTCACCTTACTAATTGCAGCTCATCCTCTTACAGTCACCTCCAGGATTGCCCATGCAAAGAATGACACATAATACATTTACTGAGCAGCTGTAAAATATTAAGCACTCTCCTTAAGCCCCATAATGGTTTTATGAGCTGTATTATTTGCTTTGACAGATGAGGAAACTGAGGCTCTGGAGCACGATCCTTTCTGCGTGTCTCCCAGAGCTGGTGCTCACTAGTGCAGACTTCATGAACCCTGCCTGCCTCCCACCCTGAGTCCATCCCTGAAGGGGATGAAAAAGAAATAAGATGGGTTACATGCAGACTCCCCATGATAAGTGTTATCATGAACTGCAAATGTGCACTAACAAAACAAACAACAACAACAACAAATAAAACTAGCGAAAGAAAAAAAAATCTAGGGCCTGCCAACCCCTCAGCCATCCTGTAGGGACCAGGACGGCTGGAAGAGTGAGTGCAGAGTGGTGCCCAGAGCTGGGTGGTGTGTCTGACTACACTCACACGCACACACAGAGGAACACAGCAGAGTGTAGCAATTGGTCCCGCAGCCTGCAGACCCTGGTTGGGCTGCATGCTTCTGCATCCATGAGAGCTTGCTGCAGTTTCTAACCCTGCTCCAGGAAATTCTCACACGTAGACAGCACCCTCTCCAGGTGGTTCTGAAGTGCAGCCAGATTTAAGAACCACTGACCTGGTTCAACCACAGATGAACACGACCTGCCCAAGGTCACACAGTGGCTGGCGAGTGGCAGAGTTGGTCCCACTCCAGAACTGTACTCCGTTGCTCTCTGAGTATTTCATACTGAGAATGTGTGTCTGAATTCAACAGAGAACAAAACAGTTTCCTTTAGGTTTGTCATGACTTTCTATAACACATACCTCAGCCCCTACTCACTTATGAAAGCCATTAAGAATTGACATTATGCTTATATTTTTATTCTGCACTCTGAGCTCTCTTAAGTAACAGTGCCCCTGCTCCATGCCCTTCACACAGCCTCATGCTGTCAGGACTCCAGGTAGTCCCTTCCTCTCCTGGGCTTGCCTGCCTCTCTTTATTTATTGTCCTAGAGGAGATAACCTGGTCCCCTTGGCTTAGTCTTGGCTGGCATTTGAGAAGGACTTGGGATTTGAGAGAGGCTGTGTTCTCTTTTAATGCAACCAGGAGAGGTGGTTGATTGTCCTGATTTGCCTCGGACCCCATGGGGACTGACTTTTCAAACCAAGTTAAACACAGTTGTCTAGAAAGCCCTGCTACCTATATATCTGAGGATTAATTCAATTCAGCTCAACAACCATTTTTTAATGACCCCTAGGCTCAAGTCCATTGCTTGGTGTGGTCTCAGAGGTTACAAGGACAGTATTCTGCATGGGCCTCCCATGTCAGGCAGGAGAGAATGTATGTCCCTGTGGAGTGCCTGGCAGGACACTGGTAGATCTGGGAAGGATCTGGGCTTATTCCATCTTGGTGCCTGGAATCAGGATGGGAACAGAAAGGGTCTGTCTCCAAGTCTTGACCTTCTAGTGAGCAATTAGAAGATCTTACCCTAACCTCTCCAAATGGAGCCTGGCACCTTCCTGTTGGTCCCTGTCTAAAGATCCCTGATGGGAAGGAAAGAACACTGGCCCATGTCCTGAAGTCCTCCTTCTGACCAGCTGTATGTCACTCAGTCTGCTCAGCTTCAGCCTCCTGGATTGTCAGATTGTGACAGAGACCCCTGCGCACCTCACAAGAAACATAGGCTCAGTGAGACTATGCACTTGAGTATGTCAACTAAGTCATGAGGCACTATACAAAAACAGAACTATATGTTTAAAATCATTAACTTCATTCTTTTGAGATGATATGACCCAGTGGTTTTCAGGTTGAGTTTTTGAGCCACACAACCCTTTACTGAAATGAAATCTTACAATAAAGCTCAATAGACAAAGCCTGGCCCAGCCCTGAGCAGACTCAGGCATGGAGCTATCCTGCTGGGAGGGCAGGTGCAAGACAGTAGGAGTGAAACAGGCGCTCCGGTTTCGAGCCTCCAATTCAGGCTTTTCCTGTGACACTGGATTGCCTTTTCTATGTGGGTCCAAGCTTATGGAAAAGGAAAATTCAAGAGCAGTTATCCTTACTGAAAAAAAATAGTTTATCTCAGAACTACTTCTAAATATGTTCTCTGAGATTATGCAGTGGTTTGAAAAATAAAATCAGTCGGACAGAGGCAATAAATTCAGTATGAGGTCATATGAAGATGAGTAAGGATGGAAACCTGTTAGGAATTTATTTATGCACTACCCTTCAGAAGTCTGTGATTTGCACAGAAAAATCCACCTATAGCCTCTTCTGTCTCCCCATTAGACCATAAACAATAGAGGCAGATTTGGGAATGGGTAACCTCACTTCTTTTGTACAGCAGAGACCTCACAATCATGGCAGGTGAATGGCCATAATTCACGCACTGATGTATGGACTGACTGTTTACTGAGCACTTTGTACAATAGACATAGTGTTAAAGATGAAAAACAGAACACTGTGCTTGCCTTCAGGGAGCTTCCATCTGAAGGAAGTGACAAGCAAACCTCTCACAGTAGTTTGCAAAGATCTGTAGAAGTACCTGTGACTGCTCCATGCCGGTCACCACCAGGAGGACTGTTCTGACATGGGGGTGGGGACAGTCAGGGAAGTTTGGTGGAGTAGATGATGCCTAAACTGAGTCCCAGCTGTCACGTAGGAGTTAGGCTGGAGAGATGGGGTGGGAGATGAGATTCAAGGGAGCTGTAGGCCACGAGCTGGGCTTTTTCCAGGACCTGAAATTCTTCAGCATGGCTGGAGGGTACAGAATGACTGCTTGGGAGTCCGAATGGTGCCGGCCTCGGGAACCTCGTCATACGGTTTGGATTAATGCAGGCCCGTCCACCAGGGGGCGATACATCTGCAGCTGCAACCCCACATCCTAACAAAGCACCCACAACTGGGCAGTAGTTACAAGGCACCCTGCAGCCTGGAAAAAGAAATAGGAAACCAGGTACAAATACAGAGAACACACTCTACACATTGATATAGTTTCCGTGCCTGGCAGAGGGTGCTCTGGGGAATGCTGCTTATTTGAAAGGGAAGATTAGGGGGAAATGGATTAAGAAATGCCACATGCAGTGTCTTCCTCCTGGAAAAGCTGGACAGCCAGGCCTCGAGAGAAAGCCTGATGAGCACAGGGGCATCCCGGACTGTGGAGTCAGGGTCTCACTTCCCGTTCCTGAGGCACACTCCTGTGGTGGCAAATGTGCGCATCTCTGACAGATGGGATTGTTGCTGTCAGCGGCCCAGACCTCATCATCATGGATCATGCAGCCACCCTTGGCCACTCAGACCTAAAATACTTGTCAAAATGCACGGCTGTGGCTGCCCGTGAGACAGACTCTGTGACCAACCTCTCCAAAACTTCGGCTCAAGTTAGCAAGCAGAGTTCTCAGCCCCAGATCGGCAAGGCTGTCCAATCATACCAACTCCTCAGGACTGCTTTTTTCATGCCCTGTGGGGGCTGCTGGTTTTACTCTCTGATTCTCAAAGGAGGGTGTGGACATTGAAGCTCTGGGTCACCTCCTCACTGGGTGGTACTGTGATGTGCAGTGGGGCTGCCTTTGCCACAGCGGTACAGGTACTTTGGAAGAAGCCCAGAGGCTTCAGGGAAGTCTGTAGAGAGACCCCTTCCCCTCCCAAGGGTGACTCAAGCTATGAGTGCCTGGGAGGCTCTACAAGTACAGCCATGAGCTGTGAATGGTCCGGCCTGGCCAGGTTGCTTCCCACAAGGCCGGACACAGCACGGGTCAAAATGTCTTGGCAATATAATCTAGAACTGCCACATGCAATATAATCTAGAAATTATAGGCCTTCACTGTAAGCAGCCTCAGGCTCAGGAAGAAGCCCAATGATTTATGGCTTATGCATACTCCGAGCCAGCATGTTAAGTCTGTTCTGTTGACTGTCCATCCTTTGCACACATCTGCCACTGTAAGTAACTACCTGTTGGCCGTCAAACAGAGCTGCAGTTTGGTGGCTTGAGTATAAGCCCCTTATAGGCAACCTACCAGCTCTGTGATGTTTAGGCACTCAGAGCTCTGGGGATAATGATGTGTGTCCCTATGACCTCATGATAAGAAATACATGGAATAATATTAAAATGCTCCATGAACTACAGAGCACATCCCATGTGGTGGATATGATTGTTAGGACAAATTTATGTTTGAGTTTGTGGGTCTCTGTTGTACTGTAAGCTTTGCAGGGAAAAGCAGGGCTTCCATGTGAGACTGAATCTGACTTAGGGTTCAGCTCTGAGGGTGATCAGTGCTAGCCGTGCCTGGGGACTCACTTGGACTTCCTTGCTGTGATGTGTGGTTTAGAGCAGAGAGGCTTAAACTTCCATGCATCAGAAGCCCTTGGGAGATTTTTATTTTCCAGATTCAAAACCTTCTCCTCTGCAGATTCTAAGTGGAGTTGGTCTGAGGTGGGATCAGAAAGACAATGTTTTAAAAGCTTACCATGTGCTTTGGAACTGCAGAACAGCCAAGGGGTCTTGGCTCACAATAGCACAGTCTTCAAGGAGGGCACTATTTGGAGTCGTTGGCCTCCTAGTACATAGGGATGGTGAGGGTGGGATTTATTTCCCCTTAAGATTATGGTGGTGAGCCAGGCATGGTGGTGCACGCCTTTAATCCCAGCACTTGGGAGGCTGAGGTAGGCGGAGCGTTGTGAGTTCAAGGCCAGCTTAGGCTACAACGCGAGCGTAAGGCTGGCCTGAGCTACATAGTGTGACCCTACCTCAAAAAACTAGGGCTGGGAGTTTGGCTCAGTGGCTTAAATGCCTGTCTGGCAGGCACGAGGTTGTGAGTTCAATCCCCGGTGCCACAAAAAAAAAAAAAAAAAAAAGAAAAAGAAAAAAAAATCACGCTGGTGACAGCCAGCTCCCTGCTGCTGGGGTGCCAGGAACCAGTAAGGTCCTGAGGAAGGCTCTGTGGCTGTGCGGGGCTGTGAATACTATGTGAGCCTCTTGGTGGCCAGTGAGCTGGACAGGAAGTCATGGCAGGTAGACCATCTCAGCTTTGCTGTGGGAGTTGGCACCCTTTGGCTAACGCAGCATATCCCTCTGTCTTCTCTAGATTGTGTTCCGGAAGATCAGCGATGTGAAGCGGGAGGAGGAAGAGCGCATGAAACGGAAGAACGAGGCACCCCTGATCTTACCCCCTGACCACCCAGTCAGACGACTCTTCCAGAGGTTCCGGCAGCAAAAGGAGGCCAGGCTGGCTGCGGAGAGGGGCGGCCGGGACCTGGATGATCTGGATGTGGAGAAGGGCAGTGCCCTTACCGAGCACAGTGCCACCAACCACAGCCTTGTGAAGGCCAGTGTGGTCACGGTCCGGGAGAGCCCTGCCACACCCGTGTCCTTCCAGGTGGCCTCTGCCTCCACAGTGTCGGATCATGCCAAGCTGCATGCACCTGGATCTGAGTGCCTGGGCCCCAAGGGTGGTGGCGGAGACTGCGCCAAACGTAAAGGCTGGGCCCGCTTCAAGGATGCTTGCGGGAGGGGTGAGGACTGGAACAAGGTGTCCAAGGCCGAGTCCATGGAGACACTGCCAGAGAGGACCAAGGCTGCAGGCGAGGCTACACTGAAGAAGACAGACTCCTGTGACAGTGGCATCACCAAGAGCGACCTGCGTCTGGACAACGTGGGTGAGGCCAGGAGTCCCCAGGACCGGAGCCCCATCTTGGCGGAGGTGAAGCATTCTTTCTACCCCATCCCAGAGCAGACGCTGCAGGCCACAGTCCTGGAGGTGAAGCACGAGCTGAAGGAGGACATCAAGGCCTTGAACGCCAAGATGGCCAGCATCGAGAACCAGCTCTCAGAGATACTCAGGATATTGACTGCCAGGAGATCTTCCCAGTCTCCTCAGGAGCTGTTTGAAATATCAGGGCCCCAATCCCCAGAATCAGAGAGAGACATTTTTGGAACCAGTTGAGAGGTTTGTTTTAAAAAAGTCAAGGAGAGTGCATCCTGCCCCAGACACCACCCTCACACATGCCCACGCTACGAGTCCTGTGGAGTGTGGCTTTTCCAGCAGAAAGTCAGAGCAGCCGGTGAGGCGAGCGCCTCTCTCAGGAGCAAGGTGGGGAGGCACCGCACCACCTGCCAGACCACAGCTGGGTGTCTGAGTGGCCTCTGCACAATTCTGCAGGAAGGGCATGCTGTCCAAAGGTGTTTCCTTCATTTTAAATTTTGTACTACCACGATATTTATAAAAGGTTAAAACTGCCAGGAAGAGCAGCAGCTGTCTGGAAGCAGCAGGAGCGTGCTAAGCACCCCTCATGTATATACCATGCGGGCTCCTTGCCAAGGCCCCCAAAGACCACTGTGGGCACAGAGACTCCCCAGCATCCCTCACCCTTGTACAGCTCACCTTGGCTTCACCATCTATTCCACAGTTGCCACAGGGGAGCTTGTGGTGTGGGGAGCAGAGAGCCCTTCACCTTCCTGTCACTGGCAGCGAAGGCCAGACAGCAGCTGCTGTGTGCCCCCACCCAGCTGTGTGCAGCTGGAATCCTCAGGTCGCCGCCCAGAAGCAAGGCCTGCAGGGGGCCCTTGGCTCCAGGAGCTCTGCAGGGGCTCCACAGCCTCCTGCTCTGGGACATTCCACATGGAGGCTCCAGGCGGCCCTGTGGCCCCCTCCAGCACTGGCTGCTCTGCTTGTCTCCCTCTGACCTCTTCCCAAGTGTTCCCACGGTGTTCCTCAGGGTATGGGGATCAGCAGGAAGGGGCGTGAGCCCAGAGTTGCTTTACACACACACACACACACACACACACACACACACATATCCCACTCAGAAAAATGATTGTAGCAAGGCTGTTTGTCTTCTGATTCTCACAGGGATTGCCCTTCAGAAATCTGTATTTTGCCTACTGCATAGGGTCATTAGAAGACACTTGGGAGCCTTGTATGGCCTTGTTAAAAAGCCAACCTCTCTGTTTCCTACTAAGGAAAGTTGGCAGGACCATGATTGTAATGTCTTCAGGAGCTAGGGCTGGGGGGAGGCTGAAGCTGCAGGTTTTTAAGCTCTCTCTGCAAGGAGATGGAGAGAGCTGGCCAGAGCTGTGGTCCGTGACAA
The DNA here is from genome assembly GCA_004363535.1 of Dasyprocta punctata. Taxonomy (NCBI): domain Eukaryota; kingdom Metazoa; phylum Chordata; class Mammalia; order Rodentia; family Dasyproctidae; genus Dasyprocta; species Dasyprocta punctata. The sequence goes on from RJWM01009258.1 coordinate 49,435, forward strand.
AGGTATGAGCCCACAGCCATGGTTGCAGAGCCATCACCACCCAGCGTCATGATGCTAAGCACGTGAACTGCCTTGTCACCTGGGGAAAGGCCTGGGCTTCTCAGTGGCATCAGAGGAAGGAAAGCAGAGTGTCTCTTCCTGCCCCAGTGCACACCCTGTGGAGAAGTGTTGGGACCTAGCGCTGCCAAGTAGGGCTGGAAGTTCAGCTCTGCAGTTAGCCTTAAGAGCATGGAATTAGGTATGCAGGTGAGAGCATGGCCTTGTCCAGACTGCTGACCTCTGCCTGTGTGGCACTGTTATGACCCTATCCCCAGCACCTCTGCCTACATCACTTTGCTGTCAAAATTCTGAATTCCAGTGTCCTTAGGGACCCAGATAGATCCAGACCTGTCCCACCAAAGACTCTGTGTTCCTGAAAGCCTCTTCCAGACTCTCTCCCTTTAGACCCACTTGGCCCTTGGTGGTACCAAGGTGATACAGATGGCCCCGAGAGGTGACGGGAGTCACATGCATGGTTTTTCATGTGAAGCTTATGGAGGGCCAGTAGCATCCTCAGGCTGTGACATTACTCAGTTTAGCCTCAGTTGGCAACACACAGGAAGGGAAAGTATCTTTTCCCAAGGCTGCATCTTGTCATAAAATATCTCAAATCCTATCTGCCATTAGCCGCTAAGCATTCCAGTTTGCCATTCTTCAAGCATACTTGTTAACCTGCTCCTTAAATTAGAACCTTCTACTCTTGAGGCAGACCCTCAGGACCCCAATATCCAGCTTCAGGGGCAACCAGCCCTGGGGACTTCCCATTGGTTCTCTGGGGACTTGATGGTAGGCCCCACTCAACTCCCTGCCTCCCAGCTGCTTCCTTCCAGCTCTACCTGAGTCTGTTCAACAGTCACTACCTGGATCTGACAGGCACAGGTGCTGGGGAGAGACAAAGCTTCAGGAAAGCACTCAGGATAAAGCAAATTAGGCAAAGACTGGAGTCCTGACCCTGCTCTGGGAATCTGCACATCTCAGGTTGCAGGCCCCGCACATGAATTCTTGTAGGTGACAGTTGAAGCACCACAAACGTGGCTGTATCTGCTTTTATTCTTCTCCATTTAACAATATCAAGGAGTTTTTGGTAAAATTATTGTCTGTGAAAAAAACATTTTTTTAATGAGCTGATCCTTTTTTTTTTCCTTCCCTTTTTATGACACGCACTTGTGTGCAGGCTGCTTTGTGCTAACTACTCTTGCTAGGGTGTGACCTGGGTACCTGCACAAGGATGCAGCCCTCAGATACTACTGACCTGTATAAACCCTTGTGGCTGAAGCGAAGTTAGAGAAGGTTACTGAGTATTGGACCGAACATCTAGACTTCAGAAAAATTATGTGGTGAGATAAGAGATCTCTATGAGGTTTTGTTGTCTTTTTTAGAAATATGTTGCACATTTTTCTAGTAAGTGCTGGTTACTTGATCTCCACCAAACTTCTTATTTTGGACATGATTCAGGGAAGCTCCATTTCCCAGCAGATGTCCTGACAGGCTGTTTGGAAGAGGGGAGGCCCTGCCCTGTCACTTGGCTGCCTATGGAACATGCTCTTCCCATGATGGTGCAAGGATTGAGTCTGTGAAATAAGATGGGCAACAGGGACTCATTCTTGGTGGTGGGGCACTGGCTCCAGCAATGTGTGGTGCCTCCCACACCCCCAGTAAGGCCTCCTCTACTGGGGATGATGCGATGGCCCAAGGAGGCAGGGGCAGCCATTGAGTAGTTAAGCTGTGTGGTCTTATACACAATTAATGCAACCACCTCCTCGAAGTAATGCAGTACTCTGTGATGCTAATGAGGCTATGCTGTGGCTCCCATGTTTAAAAGCTGTTCCCACTTTGGCAGCCTTCCAGCCAGCTTGCAGAAATACATTTCTTGCTTTGGTTTCCTAGCTGATTCCTGGAACCTATTTTACTGTAGGCCTCTGGGAGCCTCTGTGCTGCTGCTGGTCACATGTCAACCCCTTTCTGGAAGCTTCCTCCTTCAGAAGTGGGGCTTCCTAGGCAAGGGCCCAAAGACACTCCACCCTACTCCAGCAATCTGGACCTTCCAAGTCAGCTGGGAAGTGAAAGTAGGAAGCCAACCGTCCAACTTGTTTAAGTCGGTGTGAGAACAAAAAGAACTCTAAGAATAGTTAGAGGAAGATCCTTATTTCCCCTGGTTGTGCTGACTCCCACCTGTCATACATGCACTCTGGGACATTTTTAGGAGCTCTGGTGGAGGTACAAGTTGCCAATGTGCATTTGATTAACAGATTGAAATATGTTTGCAATAAAGATGTTTAGCCTTAAGACTCCTGAATGGACCCCAGCTGTGAGGGAGCTGCACTGTTCCCCCTCCTCATGAACTGTTGCTTAATGAGGGGGTGCACTGCGGGTCACTGCAGCCCCTGGACAGCGCTTCCTGTGCCACTGAGTCGCTGTCGTCTTTTCCTGCACTGCCTTCTCACTTGCTTCTGTAAAAATGACCTTCACCAGCTCTTGTGCCCTCCACCTGGAGGATACCTCACAGTCCTTTCAGCATTGACTGCAAGCGTCGGGGAAAGTACCCCTTCCTCACCAAAGGCACTGGTGGTGAGAACTTTCAGTTTCCACTCCCCTCAGTTCAAAAGAATCAATGTGAATTTACCTGCAGCTTAAATTAGTTTCAAATGAAGCTCCATTCTCATGCGAGCATATCAGACTATTTCGGAACCTCTAAGACTGGACTTCAGTACCTTGCAAGTGCCAGGCCTGGGGGTGCCCTCTCTGCCTGCCATTCAACTTTTCTTAGAGCCACTCTCCCTTCACCTGTGACTTCTGAGTCATCCTCACTGCTCTTGTATCAGGCGATGAACTGCAATTAATGCCAAGGATGCGATGCCCCGATCAGTCCAGTCTCCTCGGACCCTGGCTCTGCATCTGTTGCAGGTGGTCCGCATCCAGCATTGCATTTGAGAACTTCTGCCCACGAGCAGTTCAGTATTCTGGGCCTTCTTACATTAACGGTCTTTCCATTAAGTCCTGCCAAACCCTTTAATGAGTTTTTCTTTTTCCTTTGCATAAGTCCCTTTGTCCAAATGAGCATGAATAAACAGAAGTGCAAATGAGGTGATAACTACTTTTGTGGTCAGTGGAGGCTTCTGATAGGAACTGCTGTAGGTCTGTAGCTGGGGATACGAAGAGGACCCTGAGGGCCCCTCCATCAGTGATACTCCCTTCTCAATATTTTTAAACAAGCACAAATGATATTTGTAAAAAAAAGTTTATTTATTATGGTAATAAATATTTTATACATGATACTTGCCTTTGTTGTTCCTTACATAACTGTAAGACATTGCATTCGGTGTTCTGGCCTAAGATGACAGAGCGAGGGTGGTATCTTCTGTTCTTTTTTCAGATTTGGGAAGCTCTAACTTGGAAATAGCACCTATAATTGTAGTTTTTGGAGAACTTAAACTGCTAGAGACAGCAAGATCATCATTACAGTACTGCCTAGTGTGCACGGACTGCTTTTAAAATCTGAGTCTCAGTCCAGTTTCTGGTGCTTTCATGGAATACCCAAGATTGGTGATTTGTGAGAAGTCCCTGACACGGTGGCCACCCCGATGTGGGCCTGGTGCAACTCTGTACTATGTGGAGATCAGAGGGGCAAGCGGGTACCTGCTGAGCCAGGCTGTGAAGGGGACACAGGTGACTACCCAGCCCCATGAGGACTCACTGCTGTGAAAATGACCAGTCCTACAAGAGAGGTGTAAGTCCCTCTTGAAAATCTCTTTACCTTGAGAGGCTGTGCCTCAGCACCACCACAATGGCTATCAAATTTCAATAGGAGTTTGGTAGGGGACAGACTAGGTCCAAGTGTGGCATCATTGCAAATTGTAGGACACACTGATTTAACACATATCTAAAGTGTGCCTCCCTGCCTTTTAATACAAAGTAGGAAGAAGATAACCACATCCTTTCTTCCTGACTCAGTGTCAGTAATATGAGTTCTGACCCTTGTCTGACTTTGCTGGTGGTCTCAGGAGCTGTTAAGGTAGAGGACGGCTTGCCCTGAACTAAACAGTCTTAGGCATGGCACATTTTCAGTTGTGCTATGGTTTTAATTGGAACTGCTTCTTGCTTATGGCAAGACTCCACAGTACTGCCAACCTGCATTCTCATTCAATACCCGATGGGCCACATTTCAAAAATGGCACTGCTGCTTTTACATGGTGGCTCAACTCTGGGAGGAGGTGGGAGCGCACTGAGAAGGGCGATGCTGTGGAGATCGTTCGGCTTCGCACACTGACTACGCTGAAACCAACCCCACTGTGTGGCTACATCCTGGCATGTCTGCTCACAGCAAAACTGACTGGGTTATGGTTAATCCCTGATATTTAGTCAAAAGTTACATCATTATTTTAGATAAGCAAAGTACAAAGTCTCAGTTTCTCCAAGAGGAAACTCCCACCTGTTAAACTGCTGTTCTCCTAATCGTGGATCATGACGTGCTTCTGTGATATGCTTTCTCTCTAGGCCTGTCGGCTTTCACAGACCCACTTCACACACACTCATCTGTAAACAATGCTTTTAAGTCTCCTTGCATGGTTCCAAGCTTGACCACAATGACCAAGGGCTTGCTGACCCCTTAGATGCCATGCTTATGCTTGGAACCCCTGGGCTACCCCACATGGCCAGGGCAGGACCAGAAGGTCCTGGTGCTGGTGGGGACCATGGACCTTGTTTTGTCTCTTCCTAGCATCAGCCTGAAGTTGCCTAGGGCTGAGGACAGGGCAGGTGCTGCTCGGCCAGAACCATTCTGCGTTCCCAGGGTCCTCAGCAGCCCTTTGCTGAACAGACCCTGGGATTTTAGTTATATGCACGTGGAGATAAGTATTGTCCGCTCAGAACAATAAGGGATTAAGGAAAACAATGGTCCTGCATAATTATTCTAGCCTCAAATATAGAGGTAAATACAGTAATCCCTAATTTCTAAGAACAACTCTGAATGACTTAGTTTAAAAGAAATTGAGGATTATTTCAAATATATCCACTGACTCTCCCAACATAGTTCAATGAATGAATAAATTTGTCTTATATAAATGTTCTCTTTGGAGAAGCGCAGAATCTTTCATATTGTTTACATACATAATACATTAGACACATTTCTATAATCATTTCTACACTACTTTTTATCTTAGCCAGCCCCTTCTTTCCAAGTAGACTTAAGCTAAACTCCCTCTGGCTGGCCCCCAAGTCCTACCTCAGTGTTACACCATAAAGTTCTACTGTATTCATTTGAGGGCTCTCTCCTCCCCCAGGCTCATCCCCCCTTAAAACTTCCCAGCACCCCACAATCTTTTGCTCATGTCTCTTGCTTTTCCATGGCAGCTGCTGAGGCCACTATTACCCAGGTCCACCTGCCCCTCTCTGGCCTGCCCTAATACGATGTACCAAATGGAGATCACTAACACCTGTCTCCTCCCATCTCTCTCCCAAGCAAAGCACCTAGGAAAGGGAGCCAACAAAAATGAGTAGTCCTAAACTCTGGGAGTTTGTCTTACAGGCAAGAACCAAGGACAATAATGAACAAATATAAGACAGTATGAGGTCCACATGAACCTGTTACTTGGTGAAAATGCATGTACTTGGAATGTTATAGAAAAGTTTCTCAAAATTAAATACACAATAATTCAAATTTTAAAGCTTCTTCTACCTCCCTTCCAAAAATCTAAAGCCAAATAAAATATTCTAAATCATCTACCACTTGGGGTCATTGGTAGCTTACCTGGTATCTTTCTGGAGGAATGAGTCAAGTTAAATAAGTGTATTTAGATACATTTGCCTCAAACTATTCAAAATAATTCTGGAAAAATAGGAATTTTCTATGTAACAAAAAAGGTTTCACTTACTTGAATCAAAATGAGGCCATATATACCATTAAGCATAAATCTCAGAGTAGGGCTATGACTGTTGGAACTCAGAGGAGAGGGCAGATGAGACAACAGGCAGTCATCCTTACCTTCTGTGACTTGTCTGATAGCACCTGTCTGTGGATACCCTCATCCTCTGATTTTTGAAGTCTGCTTCTTAACTGGGAAACAACTGTCATAGGAACTACCATGTTCATACATCTCTGCAAATCTCAGGAACAAGGAGCCAAATAAACTTCAAAAGTCACAGACTCCTTAGACATTGAGTCCTTGGAATGCCATAGGACTGATTCTACAGTCTGACTTTGTCACCTCCCTTCTGAGGAGCTAAAGTGTGATGTTCTAATGTGCTAGAACCCACACCACAGGCCACAGGAAAGTGTGACCAACATATCACCAAAATGTCTCAGAAATACTACCCAGAGGAGAACAGGTCTGTGACTAAGCAGGATTCCAATGCTCAACCAAGAAATGTGAGCTACATTTATCTCGTAGTAAAGAAGAACAAATACAAAAGGCCAGGGGACTGGGGTCTATACCAACATATCACCATGTATAACTGGGTAAGGCCTCTATTAGCCTTCAGCCCAGGTAACTCAGGAAACTAAGGAGATTAGGGTAGAAAATGTCTAGGACCCCAAACTTAGAATATTATCTGGATGTAGATTTTCTATGCGAGTTCAAGTGCCAGTCTTGGAATGAGGTATTTTTGACAGACCAGAAGATAACTCCTGGGAGATCACCTTGGAGTGGAACGTTAGGGTGAAGTATATTTGTCTTGGAGGCTAGTGGTGAAGGCAGAATCAGTCCATGGTGTATGTCTGGGCCCAGGCGATGCCCACATGGGAGTAGCAGTACAGGAATCCCAAGACAGAGAGGGTCACCCAAGGCCAGCCTGTGAAAGGAGACAGAGAGCAGAGTGGTTAGAAATTCCCTGGCGCAAGACAAACAGTTCCCCGTGGAGAGGGCAACACAGAAGGAACACAGCCTTGGTTTATACAAGATGCGCTCCTGGTAAGTTGGCTTCAACTGGAACCCCAACAAATGGTGTCCTACATTTCCATTGGGGTCAGCATAAGGGGAGATATGTGTGATCACAAGTGCAAACCCACTTTAGGGCAAGCTCTTAAAAGATATGTGTCTAGAGGCTAAATGAATAATTTAAAAAAGAAAGTTCCTGAGTCCCACGACCAATATATTGAACTGCGTGTCACCAAAAAGGGTTTCTAAATTCAATATTAGTTTTCAACATGTAAAGCTCTTAGTGGTTCTTTTGTCTTGGAATATCTGTTTTTTCTTTTTAAAAACTTAATATCTCTTTCTGCTATTTGTTATTTAATGATCTTAAGGTCTTCCATATATTTCACTTCTTCAAATTTTTTGGGTGACTTTAGAGATCAAGGTGCCACAGAAGGCAGAAAAAAAAATCAAAGCCAAAATTGGAAAACTCAGTCCTATGTCAGAGGTGCTCTGACTTCATCCTTGGAAAGACTGACACGACCAGTAGGGTTTATGATCCGTGTAGTACATGCAGGTAACAGCATATGGAGAACATTTAAATTGAGCCATGTGGGGAGAATAAGTTTGTCAGATAGGAAGGGATGGGGACAAGCTGGCAGGGAAACCACCTGAAGTGTGAACATCTGAACATCACAGGCCATTCAAGGAACAGGGACCATGTGACATGACTGCCACCATACAGGCAGGGGTTAGAAGGTTGGGTGGAGGGTAGGTAGTAGGAAGGAGGCTATGGGAAACCCTGGTAGTTCTTAGAGTCCTGGCAGGCTCTTTCCTGGCTATGTCAATCATCAGCTCCTGCTATCACTGATAAAAGGTCACAATAGTATCATAGCTAAGTGTGCAAGCTCCTAAACAGGAGGAAACATAAATTCAAACCCTGGACTTGTTGCTTACCAGCTGTGTGACCCTGAGTAACATAATCTCAAATCTAAAACTAGGGCAAGAACAACTTAGTTACTAATGTCCTTAGAAAAATGGAGAGAAATAATATAAAGACTTCCATGGTGCCTGGTACATGACAAGCACTAAAGAGAAGGTGGTAACAATGGAGGCGGACACAAAAGTTTCTCCAGCAGAATCTGAGGGACACGGGAGTCAGACCCTGGGCTTTCTTTGACTCCTGGTTCATCCTGCTCTTTGGTCTGCCTGCCCTTCAGGGCCCTGCAGGGAAGAGTACTGAGGGGAGCCGAGGACCCCTGGTGCTCTGGGTCCCTGACCAACCCCACAGTGCCCTCCCTACCCCTGTCTACCAACCAGCCAGTACAATTGTTTCCTGCGGCTGCTATGACAAACCTCAAGCTCAGTGGCTGAAAATGACAAGTGTGTCTCTATTTCATAGTTCTGGAGGCCTGAAGTTCAAATGCAAGGTGTTGGTGGAGTCACCCTCACCCCAAAGGCTCCCAGGGAGGGTCCTTCTTGCGTCTCCAGCTTCTTCCAGGCAGCATCCCTCTGTGACTGCCTCCCCTTCACGGGGTTACTCTTCTTATAGAGATTCCAGTCATTAGCCCTCACTCCAGAGCCACTTCCTATCATGTGCGAGTTACATCAGCAAATGATGCAATGAGTTACAGCCACGTGAAGTCCCGCTCTGACATTTCCGGTGCACATGAATTTTCAGGGGACACCGTCCAGCCCAGCACAGCCAGTTACTTTCTCTGAGCTTCAAGAGAGACTCACTCTGCCCCATGCCCTTGCTTTCCCCACTGCAGCTCAGACACGGATGCTGGGGACGGTCAACACCTGCTCCTCAGCAGGCCCAGGGAGCAGAGTGGGGGGAGGACTGGGCCCAGCAGGCACCTGTGGACAACAGCTGTGTTGAGGGTGGGGCATCAGCAGGTATTTGGCAAACACAGGCCCCTGAGGCCAGCTGCAGAGATGGGCAAATGGGTATATTTTACTTGCACAAAGCTGGGCCTGGGGCTCCTCCATGGGCTGCAGCCATTGATCTAAGAGGCATTTCATGAAAGCTGTAGAACCATAAGGAGCAGCAGCCCCAGGACCACCCAGAAGCAGGACAATCATCTCTCAGTGATGCCATTATTCTTCCATCTCCTTCCACCTACTGCCTCCAGAGAAGCAGCCGCAGTACAGGCAGGAGATCTGGAATACAGACTATGTACCATGAGAGCTACTTCATAGGGTCTTACTTTCCCCTTCTACACAGTGGGATCTCAAAATAGTTTTTAAAGTGTGTGAAAACATTATTACAGACTCAGTAATGCTTTTAAAGAATATTTTAGAAATGCAGCAGATTAATAAGGGACCACCTGAGAACTCTGTCACGTATGCACAATATACTTGTGTTTTTAAATGCATGAGTGCTAACAGACAGTACTCATGGTGTGTACCAGGTAGACATCAAGGACTCCTTATCCTTTTCTGACCTCAGGAGAAAGGTACACAGTGACAAGGAAAAGACAGTTCTACAAGTCACCTCCCCACACCACTGGACCATGCTCTGAGCCCTTAGATGTGCCTGGCCCTGGCCTAGACCACCACAGCACCCCTGCCTCGGTTGCATGTAGGTACAGGGCCTGGCTGAGGCACCTACTAACCACACACTACCATGGCCATGGGGTGGAAGTGGGCTTGGGGCGGAGCCTCCTCTTCTTCAGGCTCAGATGCAGCCAGAGCCCCAGTGGTGCAAAGCAAAGGTGGGACGGGCTGCATCTCAGCCACCATCTGCAGTGAAGCAGCTATGTGGGCCTGGCAGTCAGTACAGAGCCGGTGTCTGCCTGCAGTCCTCTCTCCCTGGCCACTCCCTAGTCTTCTCCTTCCATGGCTTTTCTTCTCACTCAGCTTCCTGCTTCTTCAGCCTAATCCTCTCATGCCCCCTCCAGGTTCTATTAAAATGGCTCACCTGACCCTCAAAAAACAGGGTCTCACTACATAGTCCAGGCTGGTTTCAAACTCAGAACCTGTCTCAGCTCCCCAAGTGCTAGGATTATAGGCAAGTACTATCATGTGCAGCTAAGAAGAGCCTTCAAAGAGGGTACGTGAGGCTGGAGCCTCACATTGAAGGCTGGGTCCTCAGGGGCAATGGTATGTGTAATTTCCCACGAGGCTTTGGATACCTTGCCCTAACAAGACCTAAATGGATAAAGAGTTTTCATAGATCACCACTAGGCAGCACAGAAGATACAACAAAGAAGCTGGCAGTAAGTCAGAGCTGAGCTGCAGAATGCTGGGTCATATACATAGTTAACAGGACAGGCTGTTCCACAGTTAGGCTCAATGTAGGCTGTGTAGAATGATCAATTCAATGAAGAGGACCAATGGAGGTGACAGAACAGGTGATAGGATGTAGATAGTTGTATTGTGTCATAGCATATTGGCAAATTATATAATAACTGGAGCTAATAAGACAGAGGTATGACACAGCCAGGGCTCGTACAATTTTACTTGACATTATCATGGCTGAGCAATTCTCCAAAAATTAAATTAGCCTGAAGGGACCAGAAAGGCAGAGGCTCCGATATGAAGGAAAAGATCATCATCACACAGGCCACGGGAAGGGGAAAGCAAACGACACATTTGTGGAAACTGAAGAGATGAGTAGAAGGAGTAGTGGTCTCAGGAAAAGCTGCTTGAAAGGTGTGAAATGACATATTGTGGAAACAGTATGGAGGTTCCTTCAAAATTAACCAGAGAATTACAATATGCATACCAAAGAGAACTCAGCAGGAGCTAGAAGAGGCATCTGTGTACTGCACTCGCTGCAGTGTCACTCACAGGAACCGAAAGGTGGAGATAGCCCGTGTCCACCGACAGAGGGTGGATAAACAGGACGGGGTCCACAGTCCAATGGGATAAGACTCAGTCCTCAAAGCAGAAGGTGATCCTGACACATGTCACAGCAGGGTGAACCCTGAGAACATTACACTAAGCGAAGAAAGCCAGATGCGCGAGAACAGACATGATTCTACTTAGATGAGGGGCCCAGAGTTGTCAAGTTCACAGAGACAGGAAGTAGAATGGTGGCTTCTAGGAACTGAAAGCAGAGGAATGGAAGTCAGCAGTGATGGGTATAAAGTTGCAATGTGGGAGATAAAGTTCCAGAGACATGATGAAGCGTACAAATAATGTGAGTATATTTAGTGCCCCTGAACTGTTACTAAAAACTTTTTAAAATGTATTTTCATTGTGTATACTTTATCACAATAAAAAGTCATGCTGAATGAAAGAAGCCCTTGGCAAAATGATGCATATTATTCCATTTACATAAAATAGGAACTGACTCATAGTCACGGAAAGCTTACAAGTAATTACTTGGAGCTGGGCACGGGAGAGCTGGCTGCTGAGGGGCATGGGAGTCCCCTGGGCTGATGGGGACACTTTGCCTCTTGCTTGTGAGAATAATGCCCAGGGTGTACACAACTGGCAAAGTCCATCCAATTGTGTGCCTTGAAAGTATGTGTTTGGTTGTGCAATAATTAGTTTTCAATAAAGCAGACATTAAAATACTTTAAGGCAATACCAGAACATTAGCAAGTCACAGACTTGTAGCACTGGGTTGCAGTGTCCTAAGCTATATGTGCCCCAAGATGTCCAAACAAAAGATGCAAGAAAAAAAACAAGTCATGTTTTAAATGGTGAGACCTCCAGTCCTCATCTCCCTTGGGGCAGAGGACTTGGTTGGTGTGGGACCAATGGACGCTCTCATCACGGGCTGCCGAAGAGGAGGAGTGGTCAGAAGTGCTCTGCAGAGGGAAGGAGGCACAGGCCCTATCCTGGGAAGAAGTCAATCTCCCAGTGAGAAAGGGACCTATTACAGGCTCACCAGCATCTCAGACTGGGCAACAGCCCTGATGGAGGCCTGGGCACCATTGTGGTTCTAACAGGGCTTTTTCAGAGGCCACATCCTACTGTTGTCATCTCCAAAAGAAAATGGGAGCAAGCTTCCTGGTGCCCTGCTCCAGCCTCAGTACCCAAAGTCTCTGTGCACATGTGAAGAGTCTGCCAAGTATGCACAGTCTACCAATGAAGCTCACCAAGATCACATGCTCATGGCAGCTTCTCACAATGTTCTAAGGTAGCAATTACTTCCCCACTTTCAGAGCCAGAAGGCCTGGGCATCAGACCGCTGGCAGAGTCTGCAACACTGATGACTTTGCTCAAAGCCACACTGCCTCAGGAGGGGCTGAGCCCAGACTCCAAAACCTACAGAACAGTCTGAAAAGTGTCACTCTGTCTGTCAGTTGTGTTTGTTAAATCTACCATCAACACTGCCCTAGCTTCCTCTTCCATCCACCCAGGTAAGTTCTCTAGCCCTGGCACCCTGCTGCCTGCTCTCCCCAGCTCACTGAGTGCTCAGTGGGCACCTGCTGACCCTGTTCTCCCGAGGGCTGAAGAACACTGCTTCCCTCCCAGCAGTCTTGGGTCCATCCAGTGGACTGACAGATTCATTCTGGTCCCATTGAGCAATGCCACCCCAGACCTTCTCTTCAATCTTGAGATTCACGAGGCTACAGAGGAAATGAGTCTCCTCTCCCAAGACTCCCTCTCTCCTGGGTTGCAATGTAGGCCTGCAAATGTGAAGGACATACTATTCTTATAATATGTCACCAGCATACCCACCCATGGCCTAGGGAGCGCGCCAGCATACTTTCCTACTCAAACAGCCATTCTACCTAAAACCAGAGTCAAGCTGATGGATTGCAACCCTTCTAAAGGGCTGGCTTGGAAGTGCCTATCCAACTGGGAAATGGAATGAAGAAGTGACTCTAGGAGATTCGACAGAAGAGAGGTACAGGGGACTTGGTGACTAATGGATTTGGGGATCAAAGAATCACTTTCCTCTCACTGACCCTGATGCAGCCTTAGGCAGTACCCTCAGGGCTGACATTCATCAAGGGCACACAGACTACAATGACATTAAAAATCTGGCTTGCAACTGACTGGTCAATAGAAGCTACCGCCTCCACTTCTCCTCAAGGATGACTTCTGCATGGCTCTGCAAAGACCTGTGCCTGCCCTTAGCCACCACCTCTTCCCATTGACTGGCCCATGCCCAGGCCTATAACTTGTAAGATTTTGAGTGTCAGTACCTGCCCCATGCATACACAGCAGCCCTCGATTTACAATGGTTCAGGAGGTTTAATTTTCAACTTTTCAGCATTGTGACAGCGCACCCGTGCAGCCATTCCTTATTCCACACTCACTGTCAGTATTTGCTGCAGAGACAGTCAACACTGTACTTCCTATAAGAGGCTTTGCATTTGAAGATTCTGCCCAGTGTGGGCTCTGTAATTGTCCTGAGCTGGGCTAAGGCCAGCGGGGTTATGCTAGGTGCTTGGTAGGTTAGATGTATCAAATGCATTTGTGATAATATTTCAATTTATGATGAGTTTATCAGGACACAACCCTACTGTAAGCTGAGAAGCAATTGTATTATTCTACTCTGGCAGCGTTTTCCACTCTGAAGCCTCTAGAAGACCAGTGTTTCTCTCTCTTAAAACCTGCCCATGGGTTGGACTGCACTCCAAGGGTGCTGGCGTTGGCCTGGGCACACGGTGCCCCTGGCCTCGCACTCTAAACACCAACTACCAGCTTCAGGTCCACCGACCATTAATTATGCAGGGGCCAAGGCAGTGCTGCTTTCATTTAAAAGCACTGGCTCCCGACAGCACTTTATGTTTAGTAATGCTCAGATCTGATGTGGGGAAATGATAAGGTGCTTTATTTAAATCTTATTTACTCTGGGAGTTGCCACGAGGAGAGCTCATGGAGCCATTCATCAAGTGGTCCTAGGCCAGCAGCCTTTCCTCCAGGGCTAAATTTAGAGCTTTCGCTTAATGAAGCTCAGGGCAGGAGCTTTTCCCGTCAGAGGGCTGGCTACATCCTTGGAGGACAGACACCCAGGAAAGCAGATGCCCAGGCCTCTCGACCCGAACACTGCTGGGCCTGTTTCCAAACCCGTGGGGACATGGGCGGAAGCTCTGATGAGCAGGCTCCTGCTATTTCAGAGTTCCGGTAACGATCTCTTACTTTCATGTGGTTTACAAACCCAGGTTCTGAAGCCTCTGTGTTTTCCAAAGCACACTCTGCTGTCTTTTAAAACATCTTATGAGGACAAAAGAAGCTGGAACCTTAGAAGAACAAGGCCTGCTGAAGCCCAGAGGGTACTAACAGAGGCACTTACTGCTCGTGCCACCTGCCCCTGGGGGCACACCGTGGAAATCCTTGCTCTAGGGGACCCTGCAGCAAGCTGAGGGAGGGGCTTCCCACCAACAGAGCCCCCTGTAACCAGACAGCACTCACAGGAGCAGGGTGATGGTGCATGCTGAGCACTGTGTGTCACCAGGTACCTTGCTGGACTTGCCCACAGCCTCACCCCATCTCATTGGGCAGGTGTTGTTAGCCTGCTTCACAGAGGCTCAGAGGAGTAACATTACTATCCCAACTTGGATGGTCAACCTGCACTTGGAACTCAGAGCTGTGGACTCCAAGTGCACAGGGCCACCAAAGTCTGAAAACAATGCCCTGCTTCAGGCCACATGGCAGGAAGGCTCAAGCCAATGCCCTTCCTCCTAGCCAGGTCCCCTCCTCAAATCCCTGGCCTCTAAGTCTCCTGTCACCCCTCCTCTTCGGGTACCTCAGGGGCAAGCAGAAGATTCAGCATGACTGTGCTTTCAGATTCAGCCAGCACTAATCCACCTGGTCACCCCATCTCCTGGGCCTCCCTTTCTCTGTCTTTGTAGATGAGCAGAGGAAGCATCACATCCCGTCCTGGTCTCTGTCTGAGACTGGGCACTGCAGAGCAAGTCCCCGGAGCCTGCATGATTCTTTATGGAAACTGTCACCAGCACTGTTATGGGCCAACTGCCCCTCCACAAGGGACCCGGGAGAGAGAACAAGGGGTGGCTGAGGCCGCTCTCAGGGAGCTTCAAGTCACTTCTCGTGTGAGTGCATTTTCACCAGCACGAGCAGCAGAGTAAATCACGTCATTCACAGTAAATTTCATATTCTGACAAAGTTGCCTCTGCTGCGCTGTCCATCTTCCCCGCTCCCTCTCAAGTCCCCAGGCAGGTGCTTACTGAAGCGCTTGCTGCCAGGAGCTAAAATCATTTCATGTGAAATTGACGAAGCTGGAAGAACAAGACAGGGCCACCTTTTCTTATGCTGACAGTGCAAGCAGAAGGAGGTGCTAGAAATTCTCTCCAGGGCCACCAGGGTGAGGGACCTGCTCTTGCAAAACTGTCCCCTGCAGTGGGTGACACAGCCCCAACTCTGGCTGCAGGAGCAGCACACATGCCCTAAACTGGGGGTTCTAATCCATGCCATGAGGACTGGGTACACTGTTCACTCAGGACCGTGCCCTGGAGCACAGCGGCCTGGAGCCAGTGCTCTCTCCCGAAGCAAAGGCGAGGGGCACCCACAGGCCCGACAGCGCTCTCAGACTGCGCGCCCACCTGACACCCTCCCGAGTCCCACGGTGGATCTGTAGGGCATTGAGCCCTATGGATGCTATTTTTCTTATGCAGATATAACTAAAGTTTAATCAGAAATCAGGCACAGTACGAGATTGACAACTAAGAATAAGATGGAACACTTACAGCAATGTACTGTGAGAAGAGTTTAATGAATGAGGCCTCCCTCTGTTAACTTTTTTAAAATTTTGAGATAGGGTCTGGCTGTCACTGAATTGCCAGGGCAGGAATCAAACTCATGATTCTCCTGCCTGAGCCTCCCAGGTGTGCACCACCATGCCTGGCTCCTGTTAACTTCTCATTGCCCCATTGTCATTCTTTTTATGAGGCTGCAACTCTGTGTGACAGACGAAGTAAGCTGCGCAATGAGGCCCCTGTGACAGTGTTAAGCTATGGATCTGCCGATAGACAGAAGGATGGCCATCTGCTTTGGGTGGCCCAGGTCGCTGAGCATGGCACACGCGGGAAAAAGGGAGGCCTGTGTCCTGCTGGGACAGAGTAAGACGGCGTGAGACTGGCACACACTCAGAGTGGTACACAATCTAAAGCTGAGGAATTCTTTATTTCTGGACTTTCCCATTTAATAGTTTTGGACCAAGGCTGACCACAGGTAGCCGAAATCTCAGAAAACACAAAACCAGATGCAAGTGGGGCGACTATGTCTCTGAAGCACCCACTGCATGCCCAGCATTTAGGCGGAAGCCCTGAGTCTCATCACAGGCAGCAGCCTTCACCTGGGGAGTGGGAATGTGGCTCCGGAGCCTGAGGGGACACGGTGCTCCCCAGCTCCCCACTGTTCCCCTGGTGGCAGTTCCAGGGCACACAGGGACTCCCAAAGGCCACTGGGCTGACGTTAACAAGGCAAAACTGAGCCAGATAAAAACAGCTGCACTGAGCAGCCTTTCCGTCCAAATCCAGTGACCCAAATGAGAAGGCCAGAGGTCTGGGACAGGCTCAGAGGTCGGGGGACTTCACCAGGAAAGAAAGATTCTGGAGATGGGAACACACACACATTTGCCTGTGCAGTGGGGGCTGGGAGGACAGCAGAGCACCCAGAGGGCAGGGCTGCGCCGAGAAAGGGGCCAGGCAGGCAGGGACACTTTTTGGCAGCTGGAGTTCTCCAGTCCTAAAGTAGGCCCAAGAGCCTGAACTCCCTATTATGGGGGAAACAGGGGAGTCAGGCGCAGTGGAAGGGCACCTCCTCCAGACCACAAGCAGAGTCAGTTCTGATGGTCAAAGGATCTGCTTCCTTCTTCCCAGTCTCTGTGCCCAAGGCGTGTGTGGTGAAGCAGTGGCCAACGGTGAGACGAAGAAACAGACATACGATGCTGACTCTAGAGTGCACCCTCTACACCCACATGGCCTCCGCTTTCCAAGCCTAGAGGACACCAAGTCCACTGGCAGAGGTGCGCACACCCGATGTCACCCGCACAGTGCACACGCGGTGGGAGGAGCACAGGCATTCACTCCTTCCAGCGCCTGCACCTCTACATAGGCCGGAATCATGTGAGTAGCCAGAGAGGTGACACTGGGGGACATCTGCCATGTGCCTTCCTAAAGCAGCTGGCAGATAAAGGATTCTAAACTCCCTGATTTGAATTTTGGAGCAAAGAAGCAGATGATAAAGCCGAGTTCCACCATAGCAGTGGCGGCATAAGCATTTCTCTGGAGCTTGCAGTGGCCAGTGGGCTGTGATGCCAGCCACCTCTAGGGTGAGGAAAAAATGTCGCTCCTGTAGTTGGAGGTGGCTGTGCCCTCATCTCCCTGCTCCTACTTACTGCTGTGCAAAAGCCTTGCTCATCAGCACGCTGAGAAAGCACCTGGTTGGCAGGTTGGAGGCACCACTGGACTAGAGAGCTCCTGGGTGAGGTCCCAGAGGCAGCTCCCTGCTCCTGGGTGGGGCTGTGCAGGCCGAGCCAGCCTCCACCTCCCCCTGCTCCTGCTGCCCAGCGAGGGGCAGGCGGGCTGTGCAAATGTGCTGGGAAAAGGGCTCTCATCTCTGGGTGTCAGTGTGAGGAGGGGTGAGAGGGACAGAGTTGAGAAGGGCATCCAAGCTCCATGAGAGGGGCACCATCATAGCACCCCTCCAGCTCCCTCTCAGAGCCCTCCACAGGTCCTGGCACCAGGAGGAGGTGGCATGGGATATGCTGGCAGGGACCCTGGGAGCCTGGGGTCCCTCTCCACTGAAGAAGGAGGGAACAAAGGCTCTTATGTCATCTGTCACTGTGGAGGGAAGGATGACCCTTTCTGACACCAAAGTTGTCCTTCTCAGACTGTCTCACTTCTGCTGCAGGAGTGAGGAGCAGTGGAGTCAGGTGGCAGCATGGGACATGTGTGTCCGGCTGGCCCTGGGCAGCAGCCATGGTCTCTGCTGCTGTCATCTCAGGGAGGCAGGGACTAGTGGAAGATGTGTGCTCAGCTCAGCCTGAGAGTAAGACAAAGCAACCTGCCTGTCACTATCAACTGAATCGAGGCTGAACGATTCCAGGTGCAACATTGAGCAACATTGTCACACACACAAGCCACTTCTATGAGGTCCAGGAGAGCTGCCCCATGCTTGCACACAGGAAAACCAACTCGAAGCCTGGAAAGAGACCATGCAGGCACAGGGAAGGAACTACACTTACTCTGAGTCATTCCAGAAGGCAGAAGTTACGTGAGGCAGATTGTGGCCACTACCACAACCTGTGACATTTAGTCTCCCAGTAAGAAGTGGGAGTTCCAAGCACTCAGCTTTCGGGCCCTTTGGGCAACTCTGGGTTGAGAAAGCTCCCAAAGGAGACACCTGCCTCTGATGGGAGTGGGACCAGATTGCCCCGCCAAAAGCCCTTCTAATCTAAGAGATCGCAGTCTATAAACTCCAAGTCCTGGAATCGTCTTGCTGTCCCAGGGAACTGCGTGTGTACTGAGGTAAGGGATGAGGTGTGCTGCTGCCTGTCAGGGAGCAGGAGGTGGTGTCCCACAGGCTGCAGCCACCGCCGAACACATGGCCAAGCGGCAGCGAGAGGCTGTGAGGCCATTCACTGATGTGCAAAGTGACTCAGACATTTTATCAGGCCTAGTGACGGAGGATGACAGACCTATGCCTGGAAGAGCTCACCCTAAAGGAACACTGTGACCCACGGGCCCCTGCTCTGGCTGATCCCCTAAGGGAGGGTCCCCTGCGGAGCAGACAGTGCTGCCGAGGCTTCGCCCTGGCTGGGATCTGTTCAGAGCACACAAAGTATCCCTCTGGCACTCTTGCCTGTGGGCAGCCTGATTCCCTGACCCTGGGGACCCCTGAAGGCACCAGCACAGCAGTCTGAGGACACCCAAGACCACACTGCTCTGAATCAAACACCTGGGTCAGCTGTGCACTGCATCGAGATGCGATCCAAGCCGGCCTGGCTCTGTCCTGGGCAGAAGCGCCCTGATGGTCACTGCGGTCACTGACTGGGGGTGGCACCTGCCCTTTCTCCTGTGCGCATCCTGTTGTGGGCAGTAGCCAGGGCAAGAGACTGGCATACTGCAGGAATCTTCTAACAGCAGTTTCCTTTTCCCAGCCCTATGAAGGGGGTTCACTGTTGGGGTCTCAGTTGTGGCTGCCTCTGGCTGGTCCAGTCTGTGACCTCAGAGCACTGTACATGCATGACACATTCCCTGTAAAGCTGCTTCCAGATGCTCCCTCAGTTTCTGGTGACCTGGGGGTGGGGTGGGACCGGCCCTCTGCACTGACTGCTCTCCAGTAACAGGAATGTCTGCAGTCAGCTCCCAGACTGATCAGACCGTCCCCCTTTCCCAGTTCTCCCCATGCCCCCAACACCTGGGCTTGAGCGGGTGGCCAGAAAGACATCTGACCTCCTCAGCGTGACCTGGGCTTTGGGTGCCTGGGAACTGCGGTGCCCCACCTCCCTGCTGGAGGTTCTGCATGCCCAGGGAAGAGAAGGCGCCACGCTTGGTGTCTACAAAGACCAATCTGCAGTTCATCACCACTGTGACCCCTACCAACCCCCACACACTGAGCCCCTGCTATCACAGGGCACCAGGCTAAGCTGGGGATTCTGAGAGATTCTCAGCAAGTGAGAC